>VCJI01002654.1:15189-29640 GCA_024139395.1 Backusella morwellensis | reverse complement strand
AAGAGAGATGAAGAGATCGGTATTAACCCAAGGCATGATACTAAAATAATGGAATATAGTATGTATGACTCGCCAGACATAGTTGTGGTAGTAAACTCTGTCATGCTGATGTGTTACTCTGTTGCTTTATATCATGCTATCCCTCATTGGTGTGTAATATGACTTTATGGACCTTGCTACATGGCTACCTATCTCTTTATTTGCTCACTGTCTGAAATATACTCTTTATACATGATATATTTCTCTTTTTCAATTATTCCCCTGGTTTTTCTCATTTATTTGAAATGTTTTCTCATTTATTTTTCCCCTTTTTCTCATCAATTTGTAATTTTTTCTCATTTTCTTGAAATAAACAGTAAAGGCAGTTATTATTTCTATAAGTTGCATTTGGAACGGTCCTTAAAAGTAGGACTCATGATTAATGATAGGGGAAATTTGAAGTGTGTGTTTTTATTAAGGTATGACATTATCAATTAAATATGATTATAAAGATATTTTTCAAGAAAATTATGACATTTTCTTTTATTTCGTGTGACCCATAAACTTAAGCTTATGCAATGCATTTTTATATGCTTATTTATTTACTTATGCTTTAAAGGTGGTAACAAGTCTAAATTTTACAAATATAAAACATGGGTTTCGTATGGCATTGCATATTAAATTAAAGTGCACTTCAATCAGTACATTCACAGTGATACTAAACTGAATTGTTACATTCGACGGAACGACCATGAAACAAAATTTATAATTTTCATACAAGTGCTTCATCCATTTTCTTCGAATTCTTTAATGAATGTTGAAAAGGAGAAGTCATAAACAAAACTAGTTTTGCTGTTGCTTTGTGAGCAAGAGCCAAATTACTTTTACTTTTTTCAGTTAAATTTTTTGTTTAAACTTTTCGGTAAGAACCTCCTTTCTATCTGTTATCCTTCACACGCTTGTCTGGATAATAAGAGCCCTATAGTTCATCTCGGTATTCAAATTACTTGTTGTAAGCCTACTTAATATCTCCAGGGATTGTTCCTTTTGGGATGGCTTTTCTGATATTCGACGCCCCAACTCTTGTAATGCTTTACCTTGGGCTGTCGTTTTGTTTAGCTTTTTTCTAACTTTTTTTGGAACCGCTAATGGCCACAGCTAACATCAACAGCACCAGAATTTGTAATTCATAGTTCAGGTAATAGAACAAAAAATGGCTAATGCTCATCCAAATCCTCGCCGATTTCATTGTCTGGTCCTAAAAAAAAAACGTGTTTCTTTGCTTCTTCTATGTTGATATCTGTAGCTCTATAAACACCATTAAAGTGATTTTGCATTTTTTTGTTTCAGTAATTCTTTCTGCAGCGAAACCTGAAGAAATATACGGAGAACATGCGAATTTTAATCTATGTGAACCACAAGATTTGTGTATAGCCTTAATATCAAAGAATAAGCTAAATGCAGTATCCTTCCTATGGTGACATTTTTCTCTGAGGTAGTTACATGATAACAGAGGTCGTAGATTCACATTTTAATTGTCCATTCACAAGGGATCAAATAATGAGTCACTGTCAAGTCTAAGAGCATGAAGATTGCCAGTTGCCAACAGTAGGCAAATCTTTTTGACAGAATTCTAGTATCAGCACAGCAATGTTATATTACAGATTGGATTTTTGTTTTATTAGTATATCGTTTCCTGTAATGGTAATCGTACTATCCATACAACATTTAATTTTATCGATACTTTAATACTTTTAAGCTGATAATGCTCGAGTGCGACATAAAGTTTATTTTCTATAATGTAAAAAAGAGGAATCACTCTTCCATTTGTGCTATTGCCAAGTGACTGTTTGATGACAATGCTGTTAAGGCCATCATCGATACTAGTCTTTCTCGAATTCTATTTTTTTCAAAATAAATATCACTATAGAAAATGTCATTTTTTAGTCCTAACAATGTCCAGTGATTGTCCTTAAAATGGGACAAAATACAAGGGCAAAATTACAAAAATAAAAATTGTCCTAGAAGGTTGTAGTACTAGTCCTTGAAAAAACATTTTTTGTCCCAGAAGGTTGCAGTAAGAGTCCTCGAAAAAGAAATACTTTTTGTCCTTGCGTTTTGTCCTATTTTTAGGGCAAAAAAATTCTTTTTCCATAGTGTATGATAGTGTTATTTTAAGGGCTGTTGGGTATGAATGCCCATCAAAAGTTCTCCACTTTTAGATATATTTTGTAATGTCATTTATTTTTTGGTACAGTCTCTATGTACAACATATCAGAGTTTGGAGTATAATGCAAAAAAAAAGTTATGAATATTAATTCTAAGAATCAGTCTTTGAGAATATTTATAAATTTACTATTGATTAGGGATTAACAATTGAAAACAGAAGTGTTATTTATACCAAATGCGTTCAGAAAAATTATGCCACAATGACAGCTGTAGTTATGAGTGGTATGATTTTTAACTTGGTCCATGATTTTAGTGGCAGTGAAAATTATATGGTATTTTGTCAATTCTTTGGTTTTTGTTTCAACTGCCAACCTCCACTTATTGATTTATCTAATATGTTCTTTAATTTTGAGCACTGAATATCATAGTATTAACTCTGAATTACCTCATGTTTGAGCTTCTCGAGGTGTTATCTTATAATATATAAATAATATTTTCGAAAAATATGATTCTGTTAGCAATAAGTTTAATGCACTTGTCTTCTTTAAATAATTTACAAATATAATAATCCCACAAAGTTGATCATCTATGTGCATTGTTTGTATAAAATCTACAAAAAGTAACCCAAAGGGAAATATTTCCTCTAGAAAACTTGATTTCTCTTCTCCAAAAAATAGCTTGAGTACAGCCTAAAAAAATGACATTTTCTTACCAATGGTAAAGAAGCTTTCAAAGCCAGCTTTCCCACAAGATATGGTCTATTTTCGCGTTTGGTGTGTTGCACAAAATGCAATTTAGATAACTTTCGCTTTAAATTAAATGTTTAGTAGAAATCCGAATAGAAAGAAGAAACGGTGATTAAGAGTTTACTCGATTTCAGAGATCAAGTAGGTCTATCAGATATAGTTTTATGATCCAGTTTTTGACCTATAATTCAATAATAAGAAGTTCTATATACTAATTGAATGAATTTGTGATAGGCTGAAGGAGTTAATTCGAACTGCGCTAACCGCCTTAAAATTGATCATAGTAACCTACATACATTTTAACATCATTTGTCTTGTATGTCTGAAGCTGAAGTAGGGCAAATGCCCCTGCTCTTTGAAAAAATTTAAAATAGGCGGGAAATTAAAATCAGTGCTTTTTTCAAAGGAGTACAGGAGTCAGGGCGTAACAAAATACATGTAAACAACCACTAAAAACTCACAGAAATGAAAAATAGAATTATAGAAAAACCCAGATGGTTGGACTGCTCTTTTCAGGTGGAACGTGACGCATCTCTCGTTCATCTTCATTCCGAGTGGCTTAGAGTGCACTGAAGAACAAGAAAAAAGGTAAAATAAATGATTATTTTTCTTCTAAAAAATAAAGAGAATACGGTACCGTATAAAAGGCTTCGGCCTTTTTCTACAGGGGGACATTGATATTACATATTGTCAATGGACGACCTGTTTGTTGAAGTGCTTATATTCAATAATCTAAAATAAAAAATGAGCGGAAAATAAAATTTTGAAAAGATTTTTTTCTTTTGCAAAAGTATAAAAGGACCTCCATTTCGCATTTAATGAACTTTTCAGCTTCTTTGGCTGACGATCCCCAGTTCACACTTTGTTTTTTTTAATAAACTTCATTTTTCCTTTTTTATCATATATATTTTTTTAAACTATTACACTGTGTATCGTATCAGACACGTGTATTAATATCCTCTAACAAGACTTGTTGCCGCAGATCAAATTTTTAATAAGTAAATAAGTAATAATGGTTGGGTTATTGGGTTTAATTTAAGTGGTACTAATAGTAAAAGTAGTCTAAACTACTGTTTCTACATAAAAAAATGAGTTCAAACATCCCTGTTCCTCACGTAACTACTTCGGGCACTGCCCCTATTAGTGTCATTGCTGCTCATATTACTGCGCCAGCTGCAAATGCTACACCCATTAGTTTTTCTCCTCGTTCTCCCACTGAACCTAAGCGTCCTGCAGCTGCTCTTGAAGACCCCAAGGATGTTACCACTGCTGCACTTGTCTTGAAGGATGGAACTAGTTTCCAGGGTATTTCTTTTGGTGCCGAAACACAAAGTATTTCTGGTGAATGTGTTTTCCAGACAGGTATGTTTGTTTTTATTTACTAGAGATGTGTTCTATTTTCTGACACTTTCCCGATTAGGTATGGTTGGGTACCCCGAGTCTTTGACTGATCCTTCTTATCGCGGTCAAATTTTGGTGGTCACTTTCCCATTGGTTGGTAATTATGGTGTTCCATCTCGCACTGAAATGGATGAGCTTCTCCAGGATATTCCTAAGCGTTTTGAGTCTAACCAAATCCACGTTGCTGGTTTAATTGTCGGAAGCTACAATACTGATTATTCTCATTACCTTGCACAATCCTCTCTTTCTACCTGGTTAAAGGAAAACAATGTCCCTGCTCTCTATGGTATTGATACTCGTGCCATGACAAAGAAGATCAGAAACCAGGGTGTTTTGTTGGCCAAGATTTTATTCCCCAAGGCTAGTGATGGCCTTATGGATACCGCTGCCTCTGTTCTCGGTCTTTCTACAAAGGATGATCTTCCTCCTGCTGATCGTTGGTTGAGAAACTATAAGGACGTCGAATGGGTTGATCCTAATGAACGTAACTTGGTTGCTGAGGTTTCTATTAAGGAGCCCAAGGTATATTATCCTGATGCTAAGAATGCTATCAAGATTCCTTCTGGTCGTACTATGCGTATTATTGCTGTCGATATTGGTATGAAATACAACCAGATTCGTTGCTTCGTCTACAGAGGTGTTGAACTCAAAGTTGTACCATGGGATTACGATTTCAATGCTGAACCTGAAGATAGCTACGATGGTCTTTTCTTGTCCAACGGTCCTGGTGATCCAACAACCATTGACTTGACTATTGGTCGCGTTCGCCAATATATTCAAAACTTGAAGAAGCCCATCTTTGGTATCTGTTTAGGTCATCAGGTAATGGCTCTTGCTGCTGGTGCCAAGACTCTCAAGATGAAGTATGGTAATCGTGGTCATAACATTCCCTGTACTAGCATGATCTCTGGAAGATGTTACATTACTTCTCAAAACCATGGTTATGCTGTTGATGGTTCTACTCTTCCTGAAGGATACCAAGAACTCTTCGTCAATGCTAATGATGGCTCCAACGAAGGTTTAATCCACAAGAGCTTGCCTATTTTCTCTGTCCAGTTCCACCCTGAATCCACCCCTGGTCCTCGCGATACTGAATTCTTGTTTGATGTCTTCATCAATGGTGTTAAGGAGTCACTTGAGAAGAACCAATTGGTTCCCATTACCTTGCCTGGTGGTTTAAAGGAAGATAACGTTAAGAAGAGTCCTCGTGTAAATGTCAACAAGGTTCTTGTGCTCGGTTCTGGTGGTTTGTCTATTGGTCAAGCTGGCGAATTTGATTATTCTGGTTCTCAAGCCATCAAGGCCTTGAAGGAAGAAGGAATTTATACCATCTTGATTAATCCCAACATTGCTACTATTCAAACTTCAAAGGGTTTAGCGGACAAGGTCTACTTCCTTCCTGTTACTCCTGATTTCGTTAGAAAGGTCATTCAATTCGAAAAGCCAGATGGTATCTACTGTACTTTTGGTGGTCAAACTGCTTTGAGTGTTGGTATTGCCTTGAAGGATGAATTTGAAGGTCTCGGTGTTAAGGTTCTTGGTACTCAAATTGATACAGTTATTACTACTGAGGATCGTGACTTGTTTGCTCAAGCTTTATATGAAATCGACGAAAAATGTGCTCCTTCCGAGTCTGCTGTTACTGTTGATGAAGCTCTCACTGCTGCTGAAAAGATTGGTTATCCTGTCATTTGCCGTGCCGCTTATGCTCTCGGTGGTCTTGGTTCCGGTTTTGCTGATAATGCTAAGGAATTGTCTGCACTTTGTAATAAGGCCTTTGCCACCTCTCCTCAGGTTCTTGTAGAGAAGTCCATGAAGGGATGGAAGGAAATTGAATATGAAGTTGTTCGTGATTGTCAAGATAACTGTATCACTGTTTGTAACATGGAGAACTTTGATCCCCTTGGTATCCATACTGGTGATTCTATTGTCGTTGCTCCCTCTCAAACTCTTTCTGATGAAGATTACAATATGCTTCGTACCACTGCTGTCAACGTCATCCGTCATTTAGGTGTTGTTGGTGAGTGTAACATTCAATATGCTTTGAACCCCTTCTCCAAGGAATACTGTATTATTGAGGTCAATGCTCGTTTGTCTCGTTCTTCTGCTCTTGCCTCAAAGGCCACTGGTTATCCTCTTGCTTTTGTTGCTGCTAAGCTTGGTTTGGGTATTCCTTTGAATGAAGTTTCCAACAGTGTTACCAAGGTCACTTGCGCTTGTTTCGAACCTTCCCTTGATTACTGTGTTGTTAAGATTCCTCGTTGGGATCTTAAGAAGTTCAACCGTGTCAGTACCGCTCTTAGTTCCTCTATGAAATCTGTTGGTGAAGTCATGGCTATCGGTAGAACTTTCGAAGAAACTATGCAAAAGGCTATTCGTGCTGTTGATTACAACCTTACCGGTTTCAATTCTGTAAGTTTTAAACGCTCTGGATTTAATAGAATAGAATACTAATTACAACAAATCATCAATATATAGACTGGTGAATTGACAGATGAGGAAATCGTTTACGAACTCTCCAACCCATCTGACCAGCGTTTGTTTGCTATTGCAGCTGCTATGGAAAGGGGCTATACTGTTGATCGTATTTGGGAATTGACCAAGATTGATAAGTGGTTCTTGAACAGATTGATGAGAATTAATAATCTTGGCGATCGTCTTGCTGACTTCACCAAGGCCAATGTTCCTGGTAACTTGATCCGCTCTGCCAAGCAACTTGGTTTCTCTGATCGCCAGATCGCTACCAAGCTTAACAGCAATGAATTATCTGTTCGTAAGCTCCGTCAAGAATATGGTATTACTCCTTTCGTCAAGCAAATCGATACTGTTGCCGCAGAATTCCCTGCTTTCACCAACTACTTGTACATGACCTATAACGCTGTTGAGCACGATATCGATTTCGAGGATAAGGGTGTTATGGTACTGGGTTCAGGTGTTTATCGTATTGGTTCTTCAGTCGAATTTGATTGGTGTGCAGTCCGCTCTATCCGTACTCTTCGTCAAAAGGGTATCAAGACTGTGATGGTCAACTACAACCCTGAAACTGTATCAACCGATTATGATGAAGCTGACAGATTGTACTTTGAAAACATCAACTTAGAACGTGTATTGGATATCTATGAAATTGAAAAGTCCACTGGTGTTATGATGTCCATGGGTGGTCAGACCCCTAACAACATTGCCTTGCCTTTGTATCGTCAAAACGTTAAGGTCTTGGGTACCTCCCCTGAAATGATTGATAATGCTGAAAACCGTTACAAGTTCTCTCGTATGTGTGACAACATTGGTGTAGATCAGCCTCTTTGGAAAGAGTTGACTAGCTACGAAGAAGCAGAGACATTCTGTGATACTGTCGGTTATCCAGTCTTGGTAAGACCTTCTTATGTATTGTCTGGTGCTGCCATGAATGTTGTATCTTCCAAGGATGATCTTGCATCTTATTTGAAGGAAGCTGCTGCTGTCTCTCGCGATTACCCTGTTGTTATCTCCAAGTACATTGAAGAAGCCAAGGAAATCGAAATGGATGCTGTTGCACTTGATGGTAAACTTATTATGCATGTTGTCTCTGAGCACGTTGAAAACGCCGGTGTTCACTCTGGTGATGCCACTCTTGTCTTGCCTCCTCAAGATCTTGATCCTGAAACTGTTCGTAAGATTGAGGCTGCAACTGCCAAGATTGGTCGTGCTTTGAATATCACTGGTCCTTTCAATATCCAATTTATTGCCAAGGATAATGAGATCAAGGTTATCGAATGTAACGTTCGTGCTGCTCGTTCATTCCCCTTCGTCTCAAAGGTCATGGGCGTTGATTTAGTCGAGATGGCTACCACTGCCATGTTGGGTCTTCCTGTTGAACCTTATCCTAAGGTCACCATCCCCAAGGATTATGTTGGTATTAAGGTTCCTCAATTCTCCTTCAGTCGTCTTTCTGGTGCTGATCCAGTTTTGGGTGTTGAAATGGCCTCCACTGGTGAAGTTGCTTGTTTCGGTAAGGATAAGTATCAGGCTTATCTTAAGGCTTTGTTGGCCACTGGTTTTGCTTTACCCAAGAAGAACATCTTGTTCTCTATTGGTTCTTACAAGGAGAAGCAAGAGCTTTTGCCTGCCGTTAGAAAGTTGCACGAATTGGGTTATAGTCTCTTTGCTACTACCGGTACCGCCGATTTTATCCAGGAACACAACATTCCTGTCAAGCATCTTGATTTGTTGGATGGTGAAGGTGATGATAAGCTCAAGGCCGAATATTCTCTTCAGCAACATTTGGCCAACAACTTGATTGATATGTACATCAACTTGCCCTCTAGAAACCGTTATCGCCGTCCTGCTTCTTATATTTCTAAGGGTTACAGATCTCGTCGTATGGCTGTTGACTACTCCATCCCTCTCTTAACTAATGTTAAGTGCGCCAAGTTGTTCATTGAAGCTCTTGCTCGCCAAAAGGACTTTGAGATTATTGGTGTTGATTTTAAGAGCAGCAGCAATACTACCTCTCTTCCTGGTCTCTTTGATATTAGCACCTATTTGCCTTCTGCTGACGACCTTGAAACTGTTTCCAAGACTGCTTTGGCTTCTGGTTTAACTACCATCTCCGCTGTATGTGCTGATGTCAAGGATCAATCTTCTCTTGATAACCTTAGCAGTGTTGCTCATAAGTCTAGTTTGGTTGATTATGTCTTGAACATCACCGCTTCTGCTGAAAATGCAGCCAAGCTTAACGACTTTGCTTCCGAAGCTGCCTCTGTTTACGTCAACGCTGATAAGATTGGTGGTGGTAATGTTGCTGTCTTTGATTCTGTATTCTCTTCATGGCCTAGCGATCAAATCATGATCACCGAAGCCAAGGGTACTGACCTTGCTTCCATCTTGTTGCTTGCTTCTATCCATGGTCGTGTTATTCACGTTTCCAATGTTACTACCAAGGATGATTTGGCATTGATTGAGATGACCAAAAAGAAGGGACTCAAGGTCACTTGCGATGTTTCTATCTACTCTCTTTTCCTTAACAACACTGATATTGACTCTGAATTGTTACCTACTCCCGCTGACCAAGCTGGTTTATGGAAGAAGTTGAAGGTTATTGATTGTTTCTCTACCGGTTCTACTCCAGCCAAGCTCTCTGCTGATGCTTCTGCTACTGCTGGTATTAGTGAAGCCCTTCCCTTGCTCTTGACTGCTGTTGCTGATGGACGTTTAACTATCCAAGATATCACTGAACGTATGAGCGAGAACCCCAAGCGCATTTTCGGTCTCTCTGCTCAACCTGATACCTATGTTGAAGTTGAATTGGATCGCTCCAAGGTTTGGTCTACTGGTGCTCTTGCAGGAAAGAAGACTCAAGGTATTGTTAGCCGTGTTGTTGTTAATGGTAACACTGTATTCATGGATGGTGTTATCCGTGCTGAGAACCTTTTGGGTCGTGACCTTTCTGTCCAAGCCAAAACTAGTGCCACCGCCCAGGAAATCGTTAAGCCCAGTAAGGCTGAGAAGCTTGAAGATACTCTCTCTTCTGTACCTGAATCTGCCCCTGAAAGAAAGGCTCTTCAGCCATTCGATCCTATCAAGTTGGCTGGTGCTAGCGATCAGCAGTTGGTATCATTCAAGTTGCCTGAATATGAAATCTCTGCCTCTCTTGCTAGAGTTGTTAGCCGTTCTCCCTTCTATCGTAAGCACATTTTGCGCTCCAAGCAATTTGATCGCAGTGATCTTCACTTGCTTTTCGGTGTTGCACATGAGATGCGTAACTTGGTCGAACTCTATGGTTCCATCAACTTGTTACAAGGTCGTGTAATGACCACTATGTTCTTTGAACCATCCACCCGTACTTCCTCTTCATTCGAGGCTGCCATGTACCGCTTAGGTGGTAAGGTTGTTTCCGTTACTGCTGCCACTTCATCTGTTCAAAAGGGTGAATCTCTTGCTGACACTGTTCGTACTCTTGGATGTTACTCTGATCTTATTGTTCTTCGTCATCCTCAACCTGGTAGTGCTCAAATTGCTGCCAAGTATTCCAAGGTACCTATTGTCAATGCTGGTGATGGTATTGGTGAACACCCTACTCAGGCTTTCTTGGATGTCTTCACTATTCGTGAGGAACTTGGTACTGTAAATGGTTTGACTGTCACTCTTGTTGGTGATCTTAAGAATGGGCGTACAGTCCACAGTTTAGTTAAGATTTTGGCTTACTACCAGGTTACCATCAACTACGTTTGCCCCGATTCTCTTGCTATGCCCAAGGAAGTTATCGAGGAAGTTGAAGCCGCCGGTGTCAAGCAAAACTTCTACTCTTCTTTGAGTGAAGTTATTGGTTCCACCGATGTTCTCTATATGACCCGTATTCAAAAGGAACGCTTTGAATCTGAGGAAGAATATCTTAATGTCAGAGACGCCTTTATTTTGAACAACGATGTCTTGAGTAAGGCCAAGTCTCAAATGATCGTCTTGCATCCTTTGCCACGTGTCAATGAAATTGAACCCGAAGTTGATTTCGATCAGCGCGCTGCTTACTTCCGCCAAATGAGATATGGTCTCTTTGTTAGAATGGCCTTGTTGGCTCTTGTCTTGGGTACCCTTCGCGGTTAAGCATGTAAATTCTTATTATTCGTATAACAATTATTGTTAAATTATTGTATAAAACAAATTAAATAAAAAATAAATAGAGTTATAATATATTACCTTCTTATTAATATCATTTGTTTCCATGTTAATGAAATTTAAGTGTGCTTTTGTTGATCATCCCTATTTTCATACATATTGACTTTAGGGAATACTTGATTCCTCTTGAAAGTTTTTTAAAAAGAAAAATGCTTTAAGATTCAGATAGGTGATTCTATTAATAAGTTGTATGAGGTGGTTGGGAATAGCTCTACAAAGAACTCTTTTCGGTGGACTTGAAAATAATGAAAGGCTGGCTTTGAAAGGTCAGGGTCCAGACCTCTGTCATCTTTTATTCTTTTTAGTTTAAAATCGAGTTTGTCATTTTAACGTTGGCACAAATAAAGCAGCAAGTAGCAAGCTTAATTGCGAAAAGAACAAATAAAATATGCATTGCACGATGATGATCATAATAAATGAACTCAGAGCCAGTATTTAGTATAATTTTTACTTTCTCCATTTTGTCATCCATTTTATTAATGTGTGTGTGTGTGTGTTTTTGTCAAGTCAAATTCAATGAAGTATATATATTAAAAAAAAAGAAAAAAAAGTAAAGTATGCTTTTATGAAGAGAAAGGAAATCACTAGAACTCCTTCTTCTTTTCATCGTAACTCAAACCACCAGGACCTGTACTAACCAATAATAAAAATCCACCGACAGTGCTCAAGGACTGGAAGAAGTCGTATCTTAAGAAATCGCGCTTGTAGTAGCTGTGTTGAACTGACCAGAAATTGTTGACAAATACGTTGAGGATGGACAAGAAAAGAACCAAAAACATAGCAGACCACTTTGCCTTGAAACCCACTGCAACCATGACACATGCAGCCAAACCGCAGAGAGAGACAGTGATACGCATAATGGACCATTCACCGTGGAAGGCGGATCCAATAAAGAGGAAAATGAGAAGAATTCGACCAGCCAATTGCAAATACATTCGACGGTCGGTTTCTGACATCTGAGGAAGGGCAGCAAACATCTGCTTACGCTTAACCATTGTCTCAGACAAGACCATCATCAAACCACCAATAACAGACAAATTACGTAAAAAGAAAGATAAATCGAAAATCAAACCATATCCAAAAGCTTGGGCAACAATCACTCCCATAAGACCGTAGATGGCATATGTTTGATGTTTTTTTGCAACAACGCAGAAAGAGGCAGCAAGCATCACCTAAATGTGTTTTGTATTTAGTATCCAGCGAAATCAAAACAAACCAAAGAGAAACATAGCCACGCCTTATTTGGTTTTGCCACACACACAAACACACACTCCTGACTTTTTACCCATTTCATAAACTACTTACCACGACATTCAGACCAAGGAAGAGATGGCTCAGGCCTCTAGGGAAATGTCTTGTTTCCTGCATGAACATAAGCTGGTCACTCCACTGCATACAAATACGTAACGAATCTTCAATAAAAGTGGCAATAATAAGGAAGCGTGAAATAGCGGGAATATGAGGCTTCAAGGGCTGTCCGACCTTATCAAGGACGTCTTCTGCCTGAGTACTAAAGGATTCCATTTGTTGTTGGAACGATGCCATTTTATATATTTTACTTGTTATCCTTCTATATTATTAAATCAAGATGTTTTGTACTAGATGGTTCTTCTTTATAGAGACAAAGAGAAGGAATAAGAAAAAGAAGGAATTAAATGAAAAAAAAGGAAGAGAAAAAAAAAGGATGTTAAGTGCTCGATATAATAATAAATACGAAAAAAAAAAAGATGCGTACCATCCCCGGGCGCCATTTTAATCTTATCCAATAAACATGCACCACACCTAATGCTAGAGTTCAAATGAATGACATGCTTGTTCCAAAATTAATTTCTTGTTGGCTCCTTATTAGCCACCGAATTCCATGGTTATAATTACCTGCAATGATAGCTTGACAACCCAACTTACAGTCCATTTGTAACCTGAGAGTATACTTTTTATAAATGCAAAGGATAATTAAGTGTACGACGAGGAGTTAAATGAATGATGATCATGCAGACGCAGATAACTTTGGAGTAATGGTGCCAGCCAATCAAATAAGTGGATTCGTTTTCGTTGAACAAAACACGAAACTTTGTATATACAAAGCGAGTAATTGCAATTATGAATTGTTCCCATGGACAAAACAGTGATGGGTGATTTGGTTTCAATGTCTCTCTCCTCTTTTAAATATCATTTTGTTTAGGGATCATCATACTCGTGCGACAAACAAAGTTACAGACACGCTAATTTCATATGCAGTGCTCACGTTATGAACCGTCTCTCCCTCCCCCTTCTCTTTCTCATTTGATCAAAATATAGAAATTTATCATATATTGAAAAACATGTATAAAAAGGGCCTACCTATATAAAGATATATTAGTAATGAAAGAAAAATTAATGGTTACATTCATGCTTCATGCACTTGTTAGTATTGCAATCGTGAAGCAAAAAAAAAAGGTTACACTTGTAAATACGGGCTGAAATTATTATTTTGTATTAAACTTATAAGCGCATTCCTTTGCAGAAATAAGAATACCTTTTTTTTTTCTGATAATGCCTTTCAGTTATACGAGCAACACTCACTCTTGATCATCATACGATCATCGCTAATGATAAAGCAAAAACAAGCCATTTAGAAAAAAAGAAAAGTAGTTTGTTTTGAGATATCAAAAATAAAAATTAGTCATATTTCTAAAAAAAACTACCTTTTACAGTAAGGTCGTGTTTAGCATCATTAACATAGACAGATAGTACATTGCTTGATATGTACCTGACTTTTTCAAAAATTTACAAAAGAATTTGACAAAAGGAGTGGGCTACTGAGGATTTTCTCACATTCTATATAGTACAATGGTGTACTGTATTCAATTTGATTAATAAAATTATGTGGAAGGACATGGCCGGATAGTGGAAACAGGTACCAGCCAGGCAGAAAAGGAATAAAAGTATAAAAATAATAGAATATTAGTAAAAAATACATGAAGAAGGCAATAGTCAATTACCTGCAATTCATAGTATAAATGATTATTTCTCTGTCTCCTATAAAAATAAAATGAGGAAGAACAAAAAGAGAAAATAAAAACTTTTGTAAGAGGGCATTTTTATCGAAAAAATAAAGAAAATTAGCCCCTTCCTCCTCTAAAAAAAACATTAGTGAAAATCATCATTTAGGTGTTATGTTTTGGTATTACTTACAACTTGAACTGTATCGTCTCCACTTTCTTTTTTCCTTGCTAGGAATAACCATTGCTTTATATATATACAAGCTAATTCATTTCTACAGATAAATTACCTATAAAGAAAATCTAATTGATTTTAAGCAGGATAAACGTTTTCTTGCCAAGTCCTTTACAAAGTACAGAAACTGCAATTTTTACTTTCAAGTGAAGTTGATCTTAAATTTGCTTACTTATCAATAATCAACATATTATAAGACACGTTTTTTGATTGGCTACAGTCCATTCATAGTACTGAGAAACGATCGTCATTCGCGAAATGCGATTTTACCCATGCGGCACACATATAT
>VCJI01002653.1:5519-18275 GCA_024139395.1 Backusella morwellensis | reverse complement strand
TTTTTTTTTTTTAATATTTACTATTATCATTAATTTTAATATTATGAACCTATATTCTATAGCAAAAGACCGAAATATATACTCCTCTAAGGTGGAGATCATAGCACCTCCATTATCACCATTATACGAGGAAGACGTTTCCAGTGAGGAAGATGAAGAAGATGTAGTGAATAAGTCACCTCTTTTTAATCACGTTGATTATATAAAATCCATTCAAAAAAACCGACCATTACCACAGCTACCCCAACCACCAAAAATGTCGACATCACCAGTAGCACCCTTGAAAAACACCACACATTATCAAGAAGAGTATACTATACGAGAAAAAAATGACACAAGTTACCTTCAATCAACATACGGCGATAACACACATTGGGACAATGATGATTTTTATGATGATCAATCTGCTATGAAAAAGAAAATCAAAGAAGGCACACAAAAATGGCTACAAAATGCATCCCTAATAGACGATGTACAGGAATTGATTGAAATAAATCGGCATCTAGCCTCTCCTCCATCTTCTCCTACATTATCACCCATACATAACAGCACTGCTACACATGGAACTATATTCCCTTTTGATCCATCCACAACCATGTCATCCTCAAGTCTTTTAGAAAACATCAAGCCCTATCGTCGAATGGCATCCAAAACCAACGATGCCCGCCTTCAATTCACCTATGCAACCTATCTCATATCATTACTCACCCAAAAAGACTTGAAGAATCATCATGAGCTTGGTCAGGAAGCTGTATATTGGATTGACAAGCTGGCAAAACAAAACTATCCAGAGGCTCTATATACAAAAGGAAACTGGTATTTAAACACACCCTCGTTTACAAACTACAGGTATTCACTTCAAAAGGCACTCAAGTACTTGCAGCATGCGGCTAAACTGGGATTGACTGAAGCATACTACCAGTTGGCTGAGGTGTATAGAAAAGAGGACGATACAAAGATGATGCTGAATTATGAATTGGCTTCTGCCAAGAATCACACACTTGCACTTTACGTAAGTGTACTTTTATGTGCACTTTATTGAACTACTAATGTGCTTTAAATATATAGAAACTGGCAAATATACTATTGAGAGGGTTATATAACCAGGACATAGATGCCCCAATGGGCATATACTATTTAAAAAGGGCAGCAGATACAGAGGAGAGTGCAATGGCAGCATATGAATTAGGATGCATCTATGCAAACCAGTTGGACCTCATTGATCTAAAAAGGTTAGCTTCACGTATATTAAATATACCCTCCTATTGACACAAAGGTGTTTCTTAATTAAAGCACTCCACAATTGAGTGAACTATTTAATGATACCTCTAGTGACCCCAATGCAATGGCGATGCAGTACATACAAAAGGCACACGAATTAGGTCTAGTATCAGCTGGGTATTTATTAGGTGAGGCATACGCGAAACGACGTCTAGGTGTACAAGACAGAGATATATGGAAAGCATATCAGTATTATGCGAGTGCTGCAGAAAAGAGACACGAGGAAGCCATGCTAGCATTGTCGGCACTTTTTCTCGAGGGTATTCCAGGACATTTAAGATGTCATCCATTGATTGCGTTCAAGTTGTGTTATCGAGCAGCGCATAAAAAGAACAGTAGCAAAGAAGCTGAATATACACTGGGGTAAGAATTTAAATACTAGTTATCATACTTTCATTTCTAAAAAAGTATATAGAGAATATTACGAGCAAGGAATAGGAGCCTCTTCTAATTTACCGTTAGCCTTTGAATGGTACCACAAAGCAGCCAGTAAAGGATACGAGCCTGCGGAGAGGAAAGTGAACATTTTGAACCAAAAGGAAACAACGAACCTGTCAAAGTCGTATATTGACCAGACCATGAGACTGGTTGATGAGTATCATCAGAGGAACGTTGAACAGATATGGAATATGATGTGATTTGTTTTTCTTTTTTATTTGTAAAAACAACATAACTCTATAATTGCTCCACTAATATCACTAATATATTATAAAATATTAAAATAAAGTCTCTGATCATTTTGTCGGTCATGCCAAAAAGTGCTGTGAGCGGTGCTTCAATTCAAACCCACAATTTTCGTTTCAAACCCTGCTCAATTGACACCAAGCCACTTCAACCCCTTCTCTTCCTTTTAAATAATTAAAAATAATGATGCACAAGAGACTATTTTCCTCTAGCGCCAGATCCGCTGCCGAATATTACAAGATCACCTTGAAGCGTTCAAGCATCGGCCTCCCCAAAGATATACGTGCCGCCTCCAAGACTTTAGGCCTCGTTCGACTTCATCAAACCTCATACAAGCCTGTCAATGCCAGCAATGCAGGTCTCATTTTGAAGATCAAGGAACTTGTACAGGTCGAGTTAGTAGACAAAATCCCAACAAAGCAGGAACTTGCCGTCAACAAGCCTGCAAGAGGTTTCTCAGTTATTGGAAACAAACTTTAAAAAAAAAACGACACAACTCCCTCTTATTGTACTTTGCCCCTTCAACAAACTTGTAAATTGATAATCAAAACTTAGAAGCTACGCCCAATATCGAGTAGACAGTTATCTTAACACGTTGTTTTTTTTTTTTATTATTGCTCAATAAATAAAATGAATCATTATTGAAACTGTAGTTGATGGATTGGAAATGGATGATATGGAGGGAATAAGTGGAAAAGGCGGGGTATTGTAGTTCGCATTTTTCATATGATATGGTTATGTCCATTGTTCTCTTCAAAAGATAGAACTGAAATTATATGTCAAAAATATTCACGAAACAAACTTTAATTGTGGGAGTTTTAAGACTTGAAGTACTTTACTTTTTTTTTATTTACAGAAATGGTTGGGTATTATGTACAATGGGTTCCTCGTGTATAAAGTATATTAAATTGAATCGAGATATGCAAATTGATTACGTAAATGATTATGTAAATACACTTCTTTGACAGAACCGCAAACTATTTTTATATGTTTTATATCATTATCATCAGCATCTTCTTCTTCATCACCATCGTCACCGTCGCCATCACCATCTCCTTCTCCGTCCTCATCAGACAAAGGAACAGTAAAGAGATTACTAAATTGCAACTGCCTGCACATCCGATACCCGCCTGGTTCAGTGTCATAGCAACGAGATTTGCTATCCTTCAACGTTGCCAGCATACACTTGAAATGATAGCCTCTAGAGAAACTCAACTCCAAGAAAGAAAAGTGATGTGCGGAGACGAAATGGATAGGCACTCCAACACAGGCATGTTTTTTGTCCCGTCACAGATATCATCATGCGTGCGTGGTGATCCAGAGTTCAATAAATCCAGATCGAGTATGGTAAGATAATTACAGAAACCAAACTTTGCTAATAAACGTGCCACGATAGCTTCACTATTCTCCTCAATGTACTCTATTTTAAGTGGTAGTGATGATTCCAGGTGGCTGTATTCACTAATGTCTTGTATATCAGTCATGGTTCGAATTTTGATGCTGCGTAAATTAGGAAGCTTTTGTAGTACTGTTACTTTATCAAAATCGAAGGGACCAAAGTCCAGGTTCAAGTATTGTACTTGGTTTCTAATGGATGGCACATTTCCCACAATATCAGGAAACAAAAAGGGTGGCGTTAAACCAAGACAGGTTACCGTATGAAATAGGCTTCGGGTGGATATTATCTCATGCCAACGGTGACACACAAGCATGCAATTTTGCTTATGGATTATGTTTAGGTTTATAAAAATGAGGTGTAGTGTCTCGCCCGGTAAAGTGTGCATTATCGTAGTTTAGAGTATGGAAAGAAGAAAGAAAGCAGAATTCTGTGGGATAACTGTAGTGTTTGAACAGTCCATTTGCTTTCAAACTCAGTCACAAATATGTTCAAAAAGATTCGCATTGCTTGGTTCTATTAAACTTTTTTTCTTCTTTTTTCTAAATCAGAATAATAAAATGGCAGCAAATGAAGATCATATTCTCGGTTTACTTGTGACAAAACTAACTGGTCTAAAAGTACAGTTCTCTCTGTTTCTCATTCTCGTTATTGACACCTTCATTCTAGGAAAACACAAAAGACTGGAACAAAGTAGTCTCAAAGTCAAAATACAACTTGAGTTATTACAAATTTACAAGCACGAGTGAAAACCAAGTAAACACTAGCTATTCAAAGTAAAATACCATGTTGACGCTCTTTCTGTGTTTTACTTATATCGTTTTATCATACAAAAGTCTAGCTGACAAGTTTCGGATAAAGGGCCATGTTGAATTCGCAGACGAATTACTAGAAAAGAAGAAGGCTTTTCTTGATGCTTCAAAGGAAATCAGTTCAGACAAAGCCAGCGTGAGTGAGATATTGTTATATTTACTATTCATAGTAATATTAATGTGTATAAATAGGAGAATATACTTAAATACGACATGCTGAGACTGCTGCTTGCCCTGTCTTCTTCGCAGAACCAATCATTTGATTTTATACCAAGCAACAACCAGCAACGCATACAGCATGAAAACACAAGTTGGAATGCGTTGGTAAAGGATGAACCATTACAAGGAGACCATTGGAAGACTTGGTCTGACTATTCTGATACAGAAAGTGGCGCAAGTAATGATGGCAATGACAATGATAGCGATAAGGAGCAGTTTGAATTGGATAGAGACCAATTGCAAAAGAAATACAGTAATAAAAACGTGGCACAACCAAAGCCACTGCAGCCAGCGGATTATATCGAGCAAATGGAGTTGGATACACGTCAAGATAATAATGCATTGGAGTACTTGGTATCACAGCAATATTGGAGAGAGCAAAGAGACGATATAGTACCAGGTAAATACATAAATACATAAATGTATATTGTGTATATTCATAACCAATCCATCTAGAAGACACTCAAGTGAATGGATCCATTTTATACCACCCACTTCAATTAAACAGCGCACTCTATCATCATCGTGGGGACAAGAAGAAGCACATTAAACTATTAGACGAAGCGGATGTAATACGAGAAGTGATATTTCTGTTAAAAGGATGCGAAGGTGTATTGTTTAAGTACGATGAAAACGAAGACCATTTTATAGTAAGACATGCATTGCAACTATAAGAGGAAACTGCTGCTAATACCGTATTTCCTAGCTTGATGAGAATTACATGGTCCAGCATCTCAGCCAGCATTCGCTTTCTTCGTTACTAAACGAATTCTGTGTCTATGGAAACATGATTAGCGATTTAAGGGTCATTGTAACACGCATTGCCAATCGCATCCAATTTGGTCAAACTAGCCAGGCATTTGCAACTGCTGTGGTCAAGTTGCTCTTTGATTTCGAACATCAACTTTCCAAGCTGGAAACAGACAATCGATTCACTACGCTTGATCCATCCAAGATCATCTCGCTATTAAAGCTACGAAGCATATTGGATCCTACATTACAGATGTTTGGAGAGATACACAATATCACAATCAGTATACCCTTCGATAACCAAAAGAATGTTTGCAGTTATCTCTTGTCCGTCATTTATGAACGGACATTGATTGCACAGAGCTCGGAGCAGTTACACATCTATACAAATCTATTGAACGTGTTCGAACAAACGATGGGTCCTATCGGTCGAATGATGGATGAGTGGATGTTTCATGGGGATCTGGAGATTGATAAAGCAAACGAGTTTTATGTGAAAAGACAACCGGATGTTCAAAAGGATGAAATGGACTTTTGGAAAAAGGGGTATTTCCTGACACAAGTGGATCAAACAGAGGGTTGCTTCAAGTGTCCGTTGTTCGATCAACATGTTATGGAACGTGTATTCTTTACCGGAAAGGCAATTAATTTATTGTCTCGAATGAAAAAGTTGCCAACAGTAAGCTATCTTGGATGTTGTTATTTTGTGTAAATTTGGATGTTCAAACGGTTACTTTATACTAGGACTTGAGGCACAACTTTTTTTCTGATGCGATATCGAGGTGCTTAGCAGATCAGAATGATGAACCAATTGAAATACTATCAGATGATGATGAAGAAGTGAATGGAATGGAACTAATAACCATCGATGATGCAATCGAGGATGCGGAACAGATAATAGTGGATCATGAAGAGGGAGCAAACAATGCGGAAATTGCGGTGCCAGAAAGAGAGGAGATAAAGCATGATGCTTTTACAAGAGCACTCTTTCCACTACTCAATCCATCGTCAACAATAAATAATATAGAGGATAAAAGGATGGTGCCAACTACCATTGGAGTGCTTTTTGATCAAGTGTTTATGCAAGCTGTAGAGAAATACATTGAGAAACCATATCATCAAGTGTCAAATCATCTCAGCAAAGTACTGCGTCAAGAATGTGCATTGGATCAGCAACTCAAAACATTGGCTTCGGTGTATCTTATGCTCGAAAATGACCTGATGCATTCATTCTGTGAATCTCTATTTATTCAAGTGAGTTACTTATAAGCGATGGGTAGGAAAATGGACTAAAAAGAAAACACTGAATAATGTAGATGGATAAACAAGCACATTGGTTTGATGAGATCATTTTAAACCGCATCTATTTGGAAGCCTGTGAACTCTGCGGTTACAAGGAGATTGTTTACATTCACATTGACGATAATACCAGTAAAGCAAAGGACATGACGAGTTGTCTAAGTCTTATTCGATTCAATGTACAGATCAACTGGCCGTTAAATAACTTTGTTAAACCATCCAATTTGATAGAATATACAAAGATCACCGGCTTTTTAATGCGATTAAAGCGATCCAAATATATCCTTGAAAAGCGCACATTATTATTTGGAAGGGAGAGAAGTAGCTCTGGTCGAAATACAATGAGGTTTTATTCGATCCGTATAAAAATGCTGTGGTTTGTAAATGCTTTTTGGAGATATATAATGACCACAGTAAGTAATGATATGAATATATATATATGCAAACTATTAAGCTAATGTCTGTTAGGTTTTACATGCGGAAACATTAAGGTTTTATGATAACATATCCAAATCCAAAGATGCAGATGAAATCACTGCATTGCATAGTGATTACGTTCGGCGTATTGTTGATTACTGTTTACTAAACAGCAAGTCAGTATCGATTAAAAAATCTGTTATTCAAATTATGGATTTGACCGAAAAAATGGGCGACTTGTTTAAGCAATTCATGATCCCAAAGGAACACGACGATATCGCCTTTAATGATGAACTGGATACGATTGAAAAGGAATTTGATGCTGTCAATAAATTCATTACTACGAGCTTGAATATTTTAGGGAAAAAGGCAAATCTGCCATGGCGTAAGTCTATTATCACAACATCTACGGTTTGTTTATTTAAAAAAAAAATACTTTTGTTTATTTTATAGTTGAATCACTGGCAAGTTCGTTATCTGCCCAATAAGTTATATAATAAATAAATAGTAATTACAATAAAATACAATAATAGGTTATGGGGATGATTTCAATAAGAATAATAAACTGTTTTAAATGTTTTCAATATGTTCAGTGGTGTGTTGCTTTGGTTTCTCAAAATAATGTTGCTGTTCATGATCATCATGGTGAGCGTGATTGGCTTTGATGTTTTCAATAATAACCTTGTCTTCGGCACATCCATCGTCAAACATAAGATCAACTTCTTCAAGACTCTTGCCCTTGGTTTCAACAAACCAAATATAAACAACGACAAATGCAATGACATTCCATGCGGCATAAAAGAGATATGTGGCCCATCCAATACGTTCTAAAAGGGGAGGCGTCCAAAGACCGACGGCAAAGTTACTAAGCCAGTTGGAAGAAACTGCAAGAGACATGCCTTTTGCTCTTGTACGGAAAGGGAAAATTTCGGCAGGATCTAAAAGGATGATGGGGTTAAATTCAAAAAATTTTTATGGTGAAAAAGCAGTACTTACATAACCAATCAACACAAGCCCAAGTGATACCAAAGGTACCCACATAAATCATGGTAAAGATAATGACCAAAATGGCCGATGTCAAACCAAGCGAAATTTTATTAAAAACAGCCATGAGAATAAGCCAGACCGTCATAAAGATGCTACCAGACATAAATAAGGGGCGTCGTCCAACACGATCTACCAAAACGGCTGCAATCAATGCACCAAAAAAGTAAACAAGTGCAGTGAATCCTGCGAAAAGAATAGTTTGTCTTCCTGGACCAAGCACAGTTTCATACATTTTAGGTGCATAGTACTATATATACAAATCAATTAGTTTAGACAAGAAAAACGACTAACATAACGTTATACTTACAGTGACGATATTAATACCAGACATTTGACCAAGTGCCTGTACAGCAATAGCAATCATGGAGCGTTTACGATAGATGGTAAACATCTCCTTCCAAGTGGGTTGACCCAATTTGGACTCCAGTTCCAATGTTTCTTGGATACTCTGGAATTCGCCCACAACGTTGGGATCGTTCTTGTCTTTGCCTTGCATGTCAGACAGTGTCTTGAGAGCACGCTCGTTCTTTTGCTTGGATATTAAATAACGTGGACTCTCTGGTAAAAAGAAGGTGCCAATAGCGAGAATTAATGCAAAGACACATTGGAGTAAAAGTGGTCCACGGAAAGACCATTCCGATTCAACATATGAAAATCCATAATCAATAAATTCTACAAAATGTTAATTTATGGTCTGTGTTATTGCCTTAACTTTCTTACCTGATGCGGTATAGCCAAGCATGTTTATACTCATTCCAAGAACAGTGACTCTTCCACGCTATAATGAAACCGTTAAAACAAAAAAGCCTATTTACAACCCCCTCTCCCTCTTACGTTATGTGCTTGACTTAGCTCGGCAGTGTAAACCGGTAAGACAGTACTCAAGAAACCTATTCCAAAACCTGCAATCAAGCGACCAACCAAAATCATCGGGATAGATATTGAGCCTGTTTGAATTGCACCACCGACAATAAAGATGGCGGCGCCAACCAGGATGGTCAATCTTCTGCCAATATGGTCCATGAACCAACTTGTTGGATATGATGTAAAAAAGGCACCCAACTCAAAGATGGCAACGACAAGACCTTGGATTGTAGCACTGGGGTATCCAAACTCGCTTAACCAAAGGTCATTGACAAGGATTCCCGACATGACACCCTACATTGAAATAGATTAATTCTATAAGCTTACAAAGGTAGTTTTTCTTTTTACCTGATCATCTATAGAGGCGATTAGTAATTTATTCTTTATTCATCAAGGGTAATAACTTACATCCAAAAAGAAACTGCCCCAGACTCGCAAAGCAAGCAACGGAATATAATAAAGCATTCCCTCTCATGATGTTTTTTTTAATTGCTTGTGAAATGTATGTTTACAGAATTAAGATTATGTAAAGAAAGATAAATCACTTTGAGCATTTATACCACTTTTTTTATGTCCACTTTTGTCAAACAGAACTAACCAAGATGACGGACCCATTACCAAAAGAGACATTCAGAGCAAAAGAGGAATAGAAGGGGGAACAGGATTGATTTGCCAATCGGAAAAAAAAGAAGATACAACTCTTCTTATAAAGATGATATATGCTTTTTCTGCTTTATGCAAGCTCAAGCCTGGGAATATTTTGCTGTTTTATTTTTACCCAATTTGGACAATAAACGCAACAAAAACAAAAGTAAAAACTCAGCCATCTGGTTGACAGTCGCTAAAATTCTGTACTCCAGATTTTGCAAAATTGAACTTTATGTCCTGTGGGAAAATAACATGTTAAAAGACTGTGCTTCTTTTATTTATTTTTGTATTTTATGTCAAAGTCATAGTACTTTTTTTTTTCAGACATTTAATTAAAAAAAAAATTAGCTTGACTGTTGATGATTTAAACTTGTTATTAATCATTAGAAAAGTTTATTTTACAAAGACAATTAAACAAAGAAAAAACAGTGATTATTAACTATCCCATTTTTGTACTTGATATTTTTAAGATAACGGGAGATGTTTGTACTTTTGTATTCATCATTTAAAGTTATTCATTTTAAGACAGTATACTCACCATATAGTCGATATGTGTATCCTGGATTATTATGAAGGAATGCTAAGTTTTGATCTACTCAAAAGTATTATACTTTTGATTTATCATATAAAACGGATCTTGCTATAGATATAGTTTAACCATGACTTGATTTCGTTTTTGTAAAACAGTCAGTCCAGTAAATTCGGGATAATCCATTCATAGAAAATAGGATTGGAGATACAGCGTCAGTGAAAAAATCGTAATTATTTAAGATTCTACCATTTTTTTTTTCTCATTGCAATAAGAAAATGCAGATCGTCCCGATCTATTCAGTTTGATTCCAGCCAATAGACGAGTTGTAACTTTCTTTTTTTATTTTTATGAATAAAATAAATCTTCATATCTTACAAATAGATCTGTGAAGAGAAACATCATAAACAATGAAAAGACATTACCAGTTGTTTTACGACTTTACTTCTTTGAGGAAGCCATTTCCATATTAAAAATGGGGATTAGTGCACTAAAAGTAAACAAAGTTTCTAATAAATAAAAAAAAGGTTTTGTTGATTTATGATGGTGTAACCATTTTGCATATTTTCAGCCTTTTTCCTTATTTTTTCATTACGTTTGTAATGGAACTAATGCTGAGATCAACTCTATTAATGAAATATTACAATAATCTGTAGTTTTTAAAATATTAATTTGTATTATTGGCACTGACTTGTAATTTTCGTATTGTTGTTGTTTATTTCAAATGAAACAAAAAAAAATCTAGTTCAAGAAAGCGCTAGTTTAAGTAGTTATTACTATACTTTATTCGATCAAAATAGATAGAAAGTGAAAAAAAATCTCACAGAGACAGCAAGACCAACAGGAGCCGAAATCAATACAAATGCGTTTATGATCTAAAGGAATATGCGGTGTAACAATTTATTTGATTCAAATGATTACTCTTTTACTTTTCTTACACGCCTTCAAAATGGTAAATACTCCTACTTCATATCGTAAAAGGATAATTTCCCTTATGCCAAGTAAAATGAATTAGATGGTATTTATTAGAATTATTGTTATATATAATTAAAAAAAGAAGTGAATTATTAACAGAAATAAAATTAAAAGTACAAAACAAAAATAATGAGTACTAGTATGAAGCATCCTCGATGTGCTGTCCTTCATTCTTCTTTTTATCCATCTTCTTTTCGTCTTCAATGGCATTTATCGCGGAAGAGAAACTGGCACCATCATCAAAGATTTCATCAATGTCTTCTAAACTCTTTCCCATTGTTTCAACAAAGGTAAAATATACAACTACAAAACCAATCACGTTCCAGGCAGCATAGAAGAGATATGTGGCCCAGCCAATTTTTTCTAATAAAGGAGGGGTCCAGAGTCCTACCGCGAAGTTACAGAGCCAGTTGGAGGAAACAGCAAGGGACATACCCTTTGCTCTTGTACGGAAAGGGAATATTTCGGCAGGATCTAATAAATTAATATAAGCATTTTCTTTTTCTTTTTGCCAACTCATCTATAACTTACATAACCAACCGACACAAGCCCAAGTAATACCAAATGTGCCCACATAAATCATTGTAAAGACAATCACCAAAATAGCCGAAGTTAAACCCAAAGGTAATTTGTTAAATACTGCCATCAATACAAGCCAAATGATCATGAAAAGACTGCCAAACATAAACAAAGGACGGCGGCCTACACGGTCTACTAACAAGGAAGCAATCAAAGCACCAATGAAGTAAACGAGTGCGGTAAAACCCGCAAATAGAATCGTAATGTTACCTGGTCCAAGCACAGCTTCGTACATCTTAGGTGCATAATACTATGATAACAGCCATGTTTAAGTATAAATGCTTTACTTTCTTTTTTTTAATGGAAAACTTACAGTAACGATGTTAATGCCAGATAATTGAGCTAAAGCCTGTACAGCAATTGAGATAAACGATCTTCTTCTATAAATGGTGAACATATCCCACCAACTAGGCTCTCCCAATCTAGATTCCAACTCAAGTGTTTCCCTGATATGCTCATATTCTGATGTTACATCAGGATGATCTTTATCCTTTCCTTGCATGTCAGATAGTGTCTTGATGGCTTGTCCACCTCTATCCTTTGAAATTAAATAGCGAGGTGATTCAGGAAGGATCAAAGTACCAACTGCCAAGATCAAGGCAAAAGCACATTGTAAAATCAAGGGACCACGGTAGGACCAATCAGATTGGACATATGAGAAACCATAGTCAATGAATTCTGAGGAGACATAACCAAACATATTGATACTCATTCCCAGAACGGTGACTTTTCCTCTCTGTTGAATAGAGTTAATATTAGTTTTGTTATGCAGTTATATTTTTACATGTATAACTTACGTTATGTGCCTGACTAAGTTCAGCTGTGTAAACAGGTAGTACTGTGCTGAGGAAACCAATACCCCAACCAGCGATTAAGCGACCAGCAAGCATGAGACCAATGGATTTTGAACCAGTTTGCATTGCACCGCCAACTATAAAAATACTAGCGCCAATAAGAATGGTCAATCTTCTGCCAATATGATCCATGAACCATGACGTTGAGTATGAGGTACACCAGGCACCCAATTCAAAGATAGCAACTACAAGACCTTGCATAGTGGCATTGGGGTTCCCGAATTCGTTTAACCATCTATCATTTACCAAAATACCACTCATGACACCCTACATTGAAATAGGTTAATTTTATAAGCCTACAAAGGCACTATATATTTTCTTTTTACCTGATCATCTATAGAGGCGATTAGTAATTTATTCTTTATTCATCAAAGGTTATAACTTACAGCCGAAAAGAAATTG
>VCJI01002652.1:22906-39589 GCA_024139395.1 Backusella morwellensis | reverse complement strand
AAAAAATCAAAAAAGGAAAGAGGGATATAAGTTAAAAAGTTCAAAAGAGAGCGAGATAAAACATATGTATATATATATATATATAAAGGGTATTTTTTTTTAAAAAAAAAAAGAGAGACGAAAGGAAAGTTAATGAATAGTCAAATATTGTCGGCGAAAACCTGATATACTAAGCATGGTATCCACCACTCCTGGATGGGATGATATGAATTGATATAGTAGCCAAAAGAGCATCACTATAACAAAAAGATTAGTTTTGAAGTGTAGGTTTACATACGATAAACTTACAGAATAACATGGGAACCCAGAATGAATACAACCGACGATCACTTCTTTTTCTTGCTCTAATTTCTTCTATGCTTCCTTCTTCAAAAGATGAACGAGGAGTTGATTCTTGGGAGAAATCGGTCGACTCTTCCTGTGTCAGACTGCCTGCACCCATGGCGTAGGCTAGCGCCATGTACCATGCTAATGTCTGGTCAGAATCCTGTGTCTTGTTGTCGTTGTTTTCGTTTGAAAACAAAACTGCCATGTTGGCCATCATCGGTCTAGGAAGCTGTAGTAGATGGTCTGCAATTGTTTTCAGGTTGATGTCTGATGGCTTCGTTGGCATGTTATTTTTTATATTTTGAAGGAATGAATCGTTGGGTGGTTGGAAATGGGAGAGTGTTCGCTGCATCCAATTCATCTCATTGGGATTATCTTTGTAGTGGTGAAGCGGTTCGGCGTCCAATACATCATCTATGAATTGAACCGAGGCGGGTGCCTCTGGACTTAGGTATTGGATCGACGATGCGGTATTAGTGTAACTGGATATACTGTTGGTATATCGTTTTCGATGGCGTAAACCTTTGTTTGCAGTGAGTATTTCAGCTGAATCGGACAGTTCCTGAGAAGATATGCTGTTTTCATCGTCATAATCTGATAACCACTCATCTTGGGAGTCATCGTCTTCCTCAAGGGATGTATCATCATCCGAACAAGTGTCAAGACTGTCCTTGTCTGAAATAATGTAGTTCAAAAGAAGGTGACGGATAGTCGAATCAGTGGTTAAATCAATGGGCTTCTTGTTCCACATGTTGGATATTTCAGCATCCGCCTCCGTATCATTATTCAGAATCACTTTTAGGACATTCAAGTGGTTGTACCAGCAGCAATAGTGTAACGCGGTATAACCATTACGATCGGTTCTGTTCATGTCACAACCCATGTGGATCAGCCTCTTGGTCAACTTGGCGAATCCAAGAATGCAGGCCAAATGAAGCATGGTATGACCTTGGGCGGTTGCCATGGAAATATCCGCAGGCTCGACATCACAAAAGGTACTCATGACCTCCAGTATCTGAATAATGTGAAGCTCAAGTGATGCATGTCCATTATGTGAAATCATACTGCTGCTGTCTGCTTGTCCATTGCTGCCACCGCCTTGGACAATACGCATTGCAATCTCGCGTGCATCTTCTACTTTGCCCGTCATTTTCAATCCAACCACTTGAAGCGCCAGCTCCATCAGTGCACGGTCGTTTTCGTTATAATAGGTAAACAGGGTGACGTCTTGCGTGTCGACAACGAGCGGATGCTCCTTGAATGAAACAACCACTGTACCAGGCACAGTAACAGGAGGCAGAATGCAGACAAGCGTATTGGGTGACCAATAGTGTGTACTGGACGCAGGCACTTCGCCAAACATGACTGTCAGTCCCGACCGAAAACCGCTGCCCAATAAAGTGATTTCGACACCGCCAAAGGTAGGACCTTCACTTGGAATAAGGCGTTGTAGACAGGGCTTATCCACCACGGCCATTTGGTTTGGCAAAGGCGAAGTGACTCGATCAGGACTCCTAAACGGACTTGTCATAACGGGCGAGGGATTTATGGTTGGGCTGCGACTATTACTGTCTGGGCGAGGCTGAATTTGAAACTGCGATATGCTTTGATTAGGGTTGAAACGAGGTTGAGGCGGAAGCGGGCCTGCGCTAATTTGCCTCAAGTCAAAAGAGGATCCAATCGTGTTTTCATCTGTGCGAGGTCGCTTACGACTTGATTTTAACTTGTTTGATTTGTGATCGTCTGTAATCATAATAGGTGGTGACATGCCGGTGGCGATTTGTTTACCTGTATGATCCTGCATCTCGAAATATATACTATAAAACGTATGAATACATGATTGTATTATAATATAAAAATAGAGTATCATTTTTACCAAAAACCAAGTCTTTCATTGTGATGTCGACAATAACATGTAATGCGAGTAGGAAGAATAGTGTCACCCGAACTAAAATCCACCATTTCAGAGCAATTGAACAGAAGAATCTTTTGCTCCTCCAATGCTAAAGACTTGTCATCCTCTAAAGCGCCCTTGTTTTCTTGAACCGTCTTTGCTCTGTTTTCCTTTCTGCGTTGGGATCTTTTTCTTTCGCGCTGAATGCAGCCCAAACAAGTGAGGACTTTTCTGGAAGGATCGCTGGCACAAATAACTCGGGCCTTTAGAAAGATGATTTTTTCAGGAGGAATGGGTGCATTTGCGCCGTCCAATTCAGCGACAACGCTGGTCATGCTTGTGCCATCAGGCGAGAGGATAACTTGTCGTTTTAGTTTATCCTTTGCCACCATATTTTCGGGCAACTTGAGGTGTGACCACCATTGAGCTTTGTCGCCATCATCAGTAACCAGTTGGATACATAGCTTAATTTGGGTCTCGACACGGGACTTTGCGCCTGTCTGCGGCACTCCCAATACTTTAATTTGCATTCTATACAAACAAATCTTAATTAGAAAAACCTTAGAACAAAAAAGTGGTGTATTCTTACCCTGGCAATGCAACATCATGTTTGAAGCTTACTTTTTCCTGGTTTGCTCTACAAGAGGAATAATTAGTAACTAACCAAGAATAATAATAACAAATATAGCATTATTTACTGCTGAATAGGATAACTCGCAACATAATCTGTGAAATTTTTTGTAAGATTCGGAATGGCTTGTGGAAGTGGATTAGCCACATTGGATAGTATCTAAATAGGCAACTACATTAGCGTCCTTTTTCTTGTTTCGTGCTGATAAACTCACATTATTGAATCCTGACCACAACGTAGCGTTTGATTGGGTGCAAGTTGAAGAGCTTGGCTGGAGAGGATCAACAATACTAGGATGAGATAAGGAAGGTGGTGGCGGTGAGGGTGAAACAGATGATTGATAATTTGCTATTTGGTTGTGTTGCTGCTGCTGCTGCTGTTGCTGTCTTTGCTGCTGCATAAAATACAAAGGATCGTCTGGTGAAATCGGATCTAATTTATAAAAGAACGATTGGTCAATAAAAGGTTGCTGCATCGGAAGCGCATCGTCATGAGGTTCTGAAGTGGAAGAGCCCGAAGGCGAATCACATGTTTGAGTGTTGTCATCTGTTGCAACTGAACCTGAGAGGTCCATCATTGGACTTGTCATTGACATTGTTTAGCGCGAGTATTTACTGCTATTTGTGTATCTCTATATAATAAGTTGTTCTTTTCTAGAAAGAGAGAGTATGTGTGAGAGAAAGGGAAAGTGAGGTTTGCAAGTGAGAAAAAAAAAAGGTATTCAAAAGGAACAAAAAATAAACCTAGCCAATCAGAATCGGTAGTTAAAAATGGAGCTTATTGGACCATCACGAGTATTACAGCCTATTTAAAGTAGCTGGATATACATGGGATCAACTTGTGATATGTTCAACTACTCTTTTGCCTCTAATCCAAACCTCTTTGATGTGTTAATTTCGTTTTAGCAAATGATATCAGACGCCAGTTATGATGATTCACATGTTATCATAGAGATAGCCCCTGTTCATGGGGCTTCATAGCTCGTAGTCTCTCTCTCTATAATTTGTGCGACCAACTTGCGACCAAGATATACTTGGCTTCTCAATCACATGTGGGGCTCACTTTATTTCATGAATTCATATTGCAAAGCAAGTTTGTCTAGTTATTTTTTATTCTACCTCAACAATTATCAAGTAGAGTATTTCTTGGACTATTCATGTATCACTTTGTTATCTTATGGTGATTCTAAGCACCGGCTCTTCATAATCACATATTCAACTCGTTAAACCCTTATATATGTTTTGTAGAACGTTTTTATTTTTATTGTTAACTGGAGTCTCAACGAGTTAAATGAGAGCTTCGTTTCTCTTAGTTGTACCTGATACATGTTTATCTCTTTTATATCAGCTTTTGACACAGTAGTCAAGTTGAGTACTATAAATAAATCTGCAGACGAGAAAGGCGAGTTTATAGTGTGTATGGAAAGAGTTTCAGATTTCAGTAACCAAATGTATACGAATGTCTTTCTCTCTTTCTCTTTTTCTTTTTTAAAAAAGTACCAATAGCCTAATAGTCTCATATCAAAACCCTAAAAGAAACGCTACAAACAAAACTTTAATGAATAGAATTTAGAATAGTTTAGTCTTTGGCCATTTACTCGCTTAATTAATAATAATAATAATAATAATAATAACAATAATAAACAAATGATAAGGAGATAATAGCTTTGTTTAGAGCTTATCATGGTTTTTCTGCTATGTATTAATCATAAGCAACGGACTGACACCAAAGTATAAGATTTTTAATCATATCTAGTTTTTGAAAAGGCATCAAATAACTCGGTATTATTTTTCTTTTCCTACCACTTTTGCTGAGTGTCATTGAAGGAACCACTGTAGATTAAATGGGTGAGTTTACTGACAAAAATAGTGCTAAGGATAATAGCAGCTTCTTGTATCCCTCTCTTCTAATATAACAGTCGAGTGACGCCAATTCTGTCAATTATTCAACTACCAAGATATCTCTACATGTGTTTTTAATGCCAGAGCAATATAAAAGTCGGATCTTTCACTTTAAAAGAGACATCTGAATTTATTACCAAATTCATGTTATCAAACTTTATCAGTTTCTACCGAAACTTAATTAAGGGTTCTAGAGTCTTTGTATGTAGTGACAATAGTTGATTATCGCAGCGTTTTATATATGCATAATTCGTTTTGAAAATAAGGTTTTCTCAAAACTATGGAATTGTCAATTTAAAAATGGAACGCTCCCAATTCATTCACCACTATTTTTCAGTTATTTGAGTATGATGCCTAATAGTATAGTATAATTATTATTATTGTAATCTGCTATGTTATATATCAAAGTATAAGTCTTTAAAATAAGATGAGCTCTTTTGTGCGTATAGTGTTTATCTGCCCTGAGACTGTGGACTTTGAATGTTATTAACGAACGTGACCAAGAGTAAATTTTAATGAATACAAAACTGAGAGTTTTTACTCATATAAACCCTAAGCATTTTGCTCCTTTATTATGTTGAAATAGGATGCTAAAAATCGACTTGATTTTTGTGCTTAAATAAAAATCTATTAAAAAAAACGAGCCTTTTGAAGTTTTTTGTGTGAAACCATGTCGGTTATTAGGAAGTTTTTCTGTGATTGTAAAGGCTGAGTCACTTAATTGCCTCCCTCGTGTCATCATTAGTGTTTTTGAAGTTATTGAAAGAGAGAGAGAGAAAAAAAAAACTCAGAATACATCCAACTAATTATGACGAAAAGGTTGAACTATTTAAAAGTTTTATCGATAAGCATCTATGAATATCAACAGCTATCAAGATCTTCGATCTTAAGGTTTGGAATCGAGCTCTTGACGTAGATTCGCGGTATCTTTATCCATCTCCATTCCATTAAAACATGATTATATAAATATATTTTCATATGTATTCATCAGCTCCACAAAAGGTTTTGCTTTATTATGAGCAGTATAAAAGCTATCCTTTAGAACTCTCGAGAATTGTCCGTGTTATTTAGTGGAGTCTGTGCTATTAATATCCCTCGTTATTTCGAGATTATTTCCAATCCATTTATTTGGTTGTTTATAACTATGATTTAAATGGTAATTAAACAACTGATAAAGATCTTTCTCTCTCTCTCTCTCTCTCTCTCTCTCTCACACACACACACACACAGTATTGTGTTAAAGAAATCCAAAAATATCTTTTGCTATAAATAAACAAAAGCATTAAACTTTTGATTCTCAAAAAATCCTGTGCCATATATAAAACAAGAATGACGTCATCATTTTACCAATTTGGTGACGTGAAAAATATGGACAAGGGAATCTTGATGGCAGCGAAATTGAGTTCCACCCCAGACTGGGATACAATTGCCTTTAGTTGAAGCTTTTTTCTCCCCACTCTCAAAAAAAAACATCATAATGGCTCAAAACGGTCCTCAAGATTTACCTCCTTCAGGAGGTTTCTCTGAAATCAAGTATCGTCGTTACTTACCTAAGCGCGGTCCCTCTGGCTTGGTTCTCGTTGCTGGTGTTACTGCCGTTTCTGCATTCGGTTTCTACAAAGTCTACCAAGGCAACACTGAAAGAAGGTAATTTTAATTACATTATAAGAAACGACTTGAACTCATTCGCCATTTTAGAGAATTAAAGCGTGAAAACCTTTGGTCACGCATCAACCTCATTCCTCTTTTGACTGCCGAATCCGATCGTGATTTGTATCGCCGTACCGAGGCTGCCAACGCCCGTGAAGCCGAAATTATGAAGAATGTCGAAGGTTGGAAAGCTGGAGAGTCTGTTTACAACAATACTAAATATTACACTGCACCCAAGTATGTCATTGTTCCTGAAGACAACTAGACTTTTGCTTTAGAAAAAACTGGAAATTATGAAAACACTCGAATTTCTTTATTTACGCTGATTAAAAATATACAAACAAACACACAAAAACATTGAAAATATCAACCTTTTTACAACGTATTCTCGTTTTAGTGGTACAATTGGGTGTGGAAATGGGGTTAAAAAAGGTTTTTAGAGGTGAACAAAGACATTTGTAAGTGTTTTGATATGTGTGTGGAATGCGGCTATCAATGATAATTCTTGTCAATTGCACCACTAAGAAATGATTATATGATCAATCATCCTTCATTAAGAGGAACGCTGTTATTTATTACCAAAAGTGTTTAGCATTTTGTAAAATTGACAGGTCTGTTCTATAATAATAAATAAATAAATAATGCATTGATTATGGGATTAAATTAGGGGGGCGGTTATAACATTAAAGATGGCTATATGTTGTAGAGAAAAAGACCAGTAAATACAGCTAAACAGGTAACCAAGAGCTTTGACATGATAATTGTAGAGCCTCCGCTGCTTTCCGGTAGCACCACATTTCCAGTGCTGTATTGTATATTTTTGAAATAAGAAGCCGTGTCGACGTGTGTGGCATAATCAGGGGTTCCGCCTCCGAAAAACGTGCTAAACATTAAGCTGGAGATACCAATATCTTCTGATGAACGATATTTCAGGCTCTCTTCATCTATCACTAAATCTCCATCCTGCCATACTTGTAATATTCCATTTGTATCGGATTTACTATTCATTCTGACGTAGATTTCAAGCCGTGTCCATTTGTTAGTTGTGAACTGAATAACCCCGCGGGAAAAGGAAGTGCCATAATCGCTATTGCAAATGACATCTTTTGACTTGCATAGTGAGTCTGTAGTTGGGATGTAGGCATAAGCCTCACCGGCACCTTTATTATATAAAATGGTTATGCTTTTATTGGTCGTATATACATTTGATCTTTACCTACCTCCATCACGCCACATTAATCGGACTGAAAAGCAATTGCTACCTGTAGACTTCCCGCCTCCGGAACAGCCTATACCAGGTGGACCTTATAATAATAACAGCAACATAAATTTTCTTATTTTTAATCAACTGAGAGATATTTTGTCAATCTACCTCCGTAAATTCCAGGTAATTTTCCACCTTTGATCCACCGAAAACTTGAATCAAAAGCAACTTCATAACTTAATAACGCTGAATTATAATAATGGTCTTCACTCAGACTAGAAAAAAATTCTACTCCACCTGCTATCCCTGCTTTAGATCTTGATCCTACCGGTGCGTATGACCCAGAGGGGTATTCGACTTTAAGAACAGTAGCATTTTTGGTTTTGTCGATAGGATCGTCTACAAAACTAATACCATTGCTCCCATATATTCTTTTGTTTGTTGTATGCCAATTCAATGATAAGTATTCTGCCGCAATATCGGGAGGAATATCGTCGGATGGCATGGGCATATTCCAAGTATTTGTTAGGCCCAATAGTTGCGCTCTAGCTGATACGTGTGCTAGTGCACCATGGATAATAGAAGTCAATCCTATTATTGATACCAGAAGCATCATTTAACATACAATGGTAATATAGAAAATATAATAAAAATAGCAGTAAAAAAAATCGGAAAAGCTTTAACAAAAAGGCAAAGAAAAGGATGACAAAAAAAGTGAAAAAACAGGTTATAAAAAATAAACACTAGTAAAAAAAAACTTTCGGATGTTCGAGTTGGAAATATCTTTAGCTCTTTAAAGTCTCGTAAATTCATTCTAATCTTTATGTCGCAGTAAAAAAATATATAGCCGATTACATCATTTACATTGCATTTATGAATCTAATAATTTTTATGCTAGGTAAACTATTCAATGATAAAAGTATATTTGGAAATATTTATATTTTAATAATGGAATTGTGATGATTAAAACATCAAATATATATATATATGACCAAGCGTATACATACAAAAAATGCATAGTAAAATGCAATAATGTATATGAAAATTTTGAACAGTATATGTACATATACGAAAGAGGCATAATAAAAGTATATCATAGTAAATAATAAACCATTTCGTTATTTGTAGACATGAAACAGTTGATTGAATTTTTTAGTCATATTGTAGATGTCAAGAAAGAACCTAGTAGCACCATTTTTTTTTCTTGTATCTAATCCATTGATACTTATTAGAATTTTTTTTCAATTTTAACATCATCCTTCATTAGGGCCAGAATCATGGATGCTTCTGAGGTGTCCTCCAATGGATCGTTGCTAGGATGTTTTTTCTGACACAAAATTTTTTTCAGCATTTTTTCCGCTACCAGCTTTCCCCGAAGTCGATCACAGTTCCCCTTCAGTCTATCATTCTCTCGTTTCACATGGCTGAACTGCCGCTTCAGTAATTCATTTTCTTTTGTTAATGATGAAATGAGTGACCTCATCTCACCATGCTGCTGGTTTTTCTTGGCTCGATATTTTGCAGAGGCAACTTTGTTTCTCTGTCGACGTTCATGTAGAGATATCGGGTATGCCACCGATATGGATGATGATGTGGTAAATTCTGATCCCTGATGATGTTTATTGAATGCACTTTGTATGCTGGGAGTAGCTGTATAATCCACGATGGATGTTCTACGTCTATAATCATATTGACTAAGCATTGTTCTTTCATATCCATGCTCTTGATGAAAAACCTGAGATGTGGCATTTTGGAACCCTTGTTTTTCTTTGCTTCTATGTAATTCTGATTCTGTTTCTGTTTCTGGAGAAAGTGGGGCATCATGCTCTTCATAAGATGAATACAACATGTATTCTGGAGATTGAGAAGCTCTTGATTCTTTTTCGTGACTTGATATACTAGGTGAGGATGTTGTTGATAATGCTGGATTCACCGCGGATGACAACGGTGTATTCTCGAAATATACTTCATTAGATGGAAACGGAGTGGTTATATTCGAAATGGCCATGCTCTTAGCATGAAAAGGAGGAGCTGAAGTACAGTCAGAAGAAATTGACATTGCTAATTAAAGAAACACAAATATAATTTGAATTGTATATTGAAAGTAGGAAAGAGAGAGAAAAAGAGAATACGATTTATATATTGAAAAATAATAATAGCCAAAAAAAGGAGAGGATGGAATTAGTCTTTAACAAAAATACCATTTTTGTCACTTTTCCGATAAAAAAGAAAACCGTTTACACCTTTTAAATAAGCACAGTGGATGATCTCAATTTTTTATATGGCTATATTAAAAGTTAAAAAATATGATTGAATATGACTCGGTGTATTTAATAGAGTACTCTTGCGAATTCACAATAAGCAATTATTTGATACTTGACCATATAATCTTTTTATTAACATTTAAATTGATTTCTCCACACAGATAGATTGATAATGTTCCTGGATCTTAAATCAATATCGTGATTCAACTGGTTGGTTTATGACACCTTAGTGACAGTATCATACGTAACTGAGATATAGAAAAGTAAACGACGGACAGGGGAAATGGAAATATATAGCTTAAATTTTTAGTTACCAAGAAATCGTAATAAAGGGACAGGGATACGAATCAACTAAATCCATTACGTAACGATACAGGGAATGGGATACTGAACGTCGACTAAAAGATTTTATTCGTTATATGCATAGTAAGTAATATATTTTTTTGAAATGAACCGCTCGCTCATATTAGTGAATGAAATTCATTTATTTTATTGACGGGCGCGTACCCGTTAAAAAAAAAAGAGGGAGGGCACACAGAACTTTTCAAAAGCATGCTTAGCGGAATTGAAAAAAAAAGAACAGGTAATGTAGCATTGAGCATGTAGGGACAATTTAGCACACTCTTTATTATTGGAGGCTACAGTTTACATCTTCTCAACAAATTAAAGCAATATGTTGATGAAATTGCCACAGAGGCGAAACATTAGTTTTCTGGTAGTATTTATATTTTCTGGTACTTACTAAGAACCCTGGCAATATTCATTTTATGTAGTTGTGAGATGATGCTTATAAAATTGAATAATGATATGATATAAAGTGTAATTGGGATGCCATTTGTAATACACTTATAATTATCGTCTAAAGGATGTTCATGTATAGCTAACGTATTCGTATCTAGCCTGGACTTCATGTCTTTACCTAACAGCCTCTTGAATCAAAATGTACTAGGAAGAACGGTAAAAACATACTTTATCGTATTTATCTTCAACCAGTTGATTATGTGGGACAATGATGTAATTGAGCCAAATTGGTTGAGTATGCGTTTTTTGCTTCGAAAACATCAACATCGGATGGTGTGTTGTTTAAAGTTGGCGACAACTCCAGTAATTCTGATTGAATTTTATGGAGAGTGAAATGACATAGTATCAAATAGTAAAAGAACCGCATAATGTAACGAAACTCTACTCAAAACTACTGTAAATTCTCAATACTCAATCAACCTCTACTACAGAACAAACGTTCTGTATGCGCTACTATATGTGTGGTGAGTGAAATCGGGCAGTGGAACTATATTTAATTCCTTTTGATCTATTTAAGTAAAACGCACAGCTTCCACTTTCTTATCTCTATCCAAGCTTTATTTATTTGAAAGATTTGTTTGGGCCACGAAAAATTTGATTTTTAAATGCAAACCACTGTGCGTTAGGTTTATTTGCGAAAGGTTATTCGTGTAACGTGGCGCCCAAGTCAGCTTTATTTATGGATTTCTCAATGATTTCATAGGGTGCAATTGCCCATTAAAACCCATCCTTTATTAACTAGAAACATAAAAGAAAAACTAACTATAGCAATCTATATGCAAGCAGAAATCAATTCTATATGAGAGTCACCTTTTTGTAGAAAAGTGTCTCCTAAAAAAACGTTGGTTGATAACGGAAGACAGGATTGACTTGTTTTAGAGAAGCACCCGTTCATTATTCAGCAGAATACACTGAAGTTACAAAAAATAGGAGAAATAAACTTTTTTAAAATATCCGATCAATAAAATAATAAATAAACATTTATTGAAAATTAACTTTATATCATGATTACCTTGAAGGGACCTCAAGGTCCGTGATTTATGTGTTAAAAAAGAAAGCAACCACCATTTCCTTTTTTGGCATTCAATAATCCAAGATTCTGGAATGTTATGGACAAATCAGACACTCAAAAGTACAAAACACATATATTTAATGGCATTTATGTGTCAAACGACATATAAATCGAATTCGCCGTTCTTCCAAGCAATTGGATGGAATTCCAAGATCTTATTTGCTATAAGAGCTCTCTTGATGTATCGTTAAAAATGTCAGAATTTACCAACTTATCAATTTTAATCATGAATGTTGTGCTACCAACAATGTTTAGGAAGACCCGAGGAACAATGGATAAATTATTTTTCTTTCATTTTAAATCTTTAATTTGCAGTTTGTGGTTGTGTCAATCAGCCCATCACAAACGCTTTATATGTCACAAAGAAAAGTATATAAAATACCGCTTCTTCTTCTTCTTCTTCTTTTTTTTTGATAAAACATACACCCCATCACATTCATTTAAACTTTAATGAAATTCATTGGTATCAGTGCTGTTGTAGCCATAGTTGCTTTGAAAGCAACCGTAGAGGCTGCTTGTAGTCCAGTCTATGGACAATGCGGTGGTAATACATTTCAAGATGATTATTACTGTTGTTTCTAACCCCAATTGCATATTCTAGGTAAAGGCTGGAATGGGTCTACTTGCTGTGCATCAGGTTCCACATGTGTTTCCAAAAATGCTTACTACTCCCAGTGTCTTCCCAAAGGTAATGAAAAAAAAATGCGGCAATAGTTTTTGCCTGCATAAAGAACTCGGTTTATAGCGCAAGTAACTAATTTAATTGTGTATGATCAAACTATAGCTAATCAAACCACTAAAAAGACGACTTCAGTTAAAAAAGTAACCACCAAGAAGCCTACTACTAAAAAGACCACTGTTAAAAAAACTACCACCAAGAAGACTACCACCAAGAAAACTACCACCAAGAAGTCGACTACTAAAAAAACTACCACAACCAAAAAGACAACAACTAAAAAGGCTACTACCAAGAAGACTACTACCAAGAAGACTACTACAAAGAAGACTACAACTAAAAAGACTACAACCAAGTCTAGTAGCTCTGGATACTCTGCCGTCTCTGGCGGTGCCTCTGGTAGCGGAACCACCACCCGTTACTGGGATTGCTGTAAGGCCTCTTGCAGTTGGCCCGGCAAGGCAGATGTAAGCGCACCCGTTGATACATGTGCTACTAATGGTGTTTCGCTTGTTGATGATAATGCCCAGAGTGGCTGTAATGGTGGAAGTAGGTTAAGAAAAACTCCTCTAAATATCTATATGATTACTTATCTCTCCCTTCTATTCACTTTTTAGGTGGTTACATGTGCAATAATAATCAGCCTTGGGCTGTAAATGACGACCTTGCCTATGGTTTTGCAGCTGCCAGTATTCCCGGTTTGACTGAAGCTGGTTGGTGCTGTGGATGTTACGAACTTACATTTACTTCATCTGCTATTTCTGGAAAGAAAATGGTTGTCCAGGTAAAAGAATGGTTTAATAATCTTATTACATATAGTTCATACTTGGAATTAACATTTAACTTATTTAAAAAAAAATAGATCACTAATACTGGTGGCGATTTGGGCCAGGGTCACTTTGATCTTCAATTACCTGGTGGAGGCGTCGGCATCTTTAATGGTTGCTCTTCTCAGTGGGGTGCTCCTTCTGATGGATGGGGAAGCCGTTATGGTGGTATTAGCTCTGTTTCCGAATGCTCCTCTCTTCCCTCTCAGCTTCAAGCCGGTTGTAAATTTAGGTAATGATCCATCTCATATAGGTACAATGTATACATTGTTTAACCTTTTTTATTTTATTTTTAGATTCAACTGGTTTAAGAATGCTGATAATCCTACCATCACTTACAAGGAAGTCACTTGCCCATCTGAGCTTGTCCAGAGAACTGGTTGTAAGAGAAACTAAACTTCATGAATACAATGAATTCGATAGCTATTCCTTTTTAAATTTTTGGAATAAAGAAACTTTTCATATCAAAATATGTTCACATGTTATTATATAGCTCTGAGATTTTATATATTAAACGCATTATCTCGTTATTTCTCTATCATTTGGAATGCATGACAAATGAATTATGATTTCTAGTCGTGTTTATATGCATCCAATCACAATCAAGGATACGTAAGTTCATAAAAACTTCGAGAGCTTATAGCTCGACAATAACGCAAAACTGACACATAGTTATAAGCCTAAACTTGTATTAAAATTTACCAAAGATAAGGAAAAGTTGGTTTGTTTTCAAAAAAAATTACCATCATCTTGATCTCGATTTCCAAGAGCAACTGAAATCGAGATTCAAAAGCAAACGTCAAGAACGTGAAAATACCCATGAAAAAAATAATTCTAAAAACTAGTTCAATAGATTCTTCAACAAATTTTAATTCTACCTTTAAGCTTGGAACGTTGTCTTGTTTTTGCGTTGCTGTCGAACTATGAGCGTTCAAAGTGTTTTATTTAATAAAGCTTACTTGAGATGTTGTGTAACATTATTGGCCTAACAGGAAATAGAGTTTGATACACTGAAAAAGACGCCTGCCAGAATGCTTTATACTTTTGACAAGATGAATCTCCAAATGTTTGTCCTAGTGCGAAGTATAGAAGTGTCAGATATAGATAAAATTATACATATATCCAACAACAGCAATTTGCAAGGAGTGGAATGGACCATGTGTTGGACTTTGTTAAAGCATCTTAAATTTATGGACTGAATATATGGAAATGCAACATAGGATATAGACAAACGTTTTCGCAAAATAAAAAACTGAGAAATGTATGCTCTTTGAAGTTAAAGCTCTGTTTATTTTAAATATGATAGCCCTTCCAAATACGTCGTTACTAGTTGTTTTACTTGATCCAATTTCAATTAATCCATTCATGGATCTACCTGTTACTGTTCCCTATTGTTATTCTACATGGATTATTCTATTTATATTTCGGAGCAATGATGATATTTTATGACTTGAGGTAAGTAGAAGGTACACTTTATATGTTAAATACAACACAAGACTTGGACAGGAAATGTTTGATAATTAAAGTGAAGTACTTTCAGGAGAAAATTGAGACAATGGTTATTATTGCTGTATGTCACTCCACGATAAATTCGTGTTTACATTTGAATAGTTGGATTGAAACGCGTTTGTTCTTTTCTACTTGATAAGAAGAAAAGAATAAGCGTATACTAAAACAAAAATACTGTTCTTTCTCTCAAAATAAATTAGCCATACAAGTTGTCTCTCTCCTCTCGTTTTATCATATATTCCATTTTAATAAAGTCAACATTTTACAAAATTAAGATTGAAAACTCGAATTTCCGGTTTAATTTTTTTTTTGAGTCATAATAAAAAAAACTTTTCGGCCTAGAACTTTTTTGTAGATTTACGAAATAAAATGATGTTGCTCTTTGTTCCGATTATGACAAGAAAAGTAAGTAAAGTGTACACAGCATATCTAGGTCATTAATACCAGTCAATTTTATTTTGCATAATCCTTTTCATTGCATACAACGAATGAAACAGGAAAAGGCTCCAAAGTTTAAGTTTGTTTTCACTGCTTTGAACAAATGTTAAAATCATTTGTTGCACAAGAAACAGTAAACTCTGCTTAATTACTGTATCATTTGTTCACCGATTTATCGTTTGTAAACAGACCATTAAATGACTAGCTTTCTTTTAGTACCATATATAATGATTTACCTGAGACATTCCCAAGAGAATATCAACGATATATTTAGCTGAATAAACTAAAAAAGCTCCGGTTACTTTTAACGTCATTAAAAAAAAACATCATCAATCATCCCCCAGCACATCCAATAAGAACAATGCTTTATTCGTCTGAGATAAAAAGTATCACTTTGCGGTAGTGTAACGGGATGCGGCTCCACTCAACAAATAAACTTTCTTTTTATAATAACGAAATACATTTAATTTGTCGTTCTTCATTTTCTTTACAAAGACTTTCCTAACTTATTTTCTCAACATAAAAAATCATACAAGTAAGCCTTAAAATAAGATAGAGAAGAGCATAATAATAAATAACCTAACATGATGAAAATACAAGTGTATTGGTCAATCTTTGAAAGCCCTTTGGTGCTTCTGGGTTTAAAGTGTGAATATGAGCCACTCAGGCACTCTATCAAAATCTAAAGCGTATTTATTCGTTTAAAGATGATAAGTCAAATACCAAAATAAAGGCTATTCGTTTAAACATCATATACGATGCGTGTACATGAACACGTAATCGGTATTTTTTAGAAAATTTTTAATGCATACAATTGTTATTGAAAGAAATTCCTGCATATTTATAGATTATAGTTTGGTTTAATGTAGATCAGCGTTTGTATTCATATGACATGCCATTTCAGATAGTTATATTATTGAATGGCTTTCTTACTACTTGACTACATTTCTTCTATTGACGACATTAGTTATTGTTGTTATCTGAGATGAACATGAGTAAATAAATCTGCTCTTGAGTAAGAGGAATTTTTGTCATCCAAACATTCTATTTATAGGTAAAAGCTTGCATTAACTCGTCTGTCACCATCGTTATGTTTGTAATAATAATAATAAAAAAAACTTCATTTAATTCTATCAATACTATTTAGCGCCAATATGTAAATAATATTGGCTGAAAATATGAGTTGAATAGTAAATATCTTCAAAAAACTCTTATCAAATTTATTGTATTTACATTTATAGTCCTTGTGAGATATATATTTTTTACATTATATTATTCCTTTTAAGACTGCACATCAATCACCCAATGTTATTGTTTACAAGTAGCTTTAGTATGATGAAAAATATACACGTGTAATTTTGAAGGCATACAAACACGTTGATGAATATGTTGAATCAGCCATACATTACAAGATTCAAACGAATAGTTCAATTGATGAGGCTACAGTTCAACTATAAAAAAGTATGAACGAAACTCAGTTGTTGCGTTT
>VCJI01002652.1:5440-21976 GCA_024139395.1 Backusella morwellensis | reverse complement strand
AAAAAAAAAAAAAACTTTTTCATGTGTCGAAGCTTCAATTTCAGCCATTTTAAAATTGCGGGGTGACTCATATTTTTTTTTCTTCACAGGTTTATCCGAGAGCAAATCTTCCTAGGGATCAATATCGTGGCAATAGATGGGCTTATGAAACCGAATGCAACACACTCGGGTGGAAGCTTGCCTATCTCAATGCAACTGAGATTGCTGGTAAAAGAGGATTAATCCAGCGTGCCGTAGATTCTTATCGTAATCGTTATCCTAGTATGCGTTCTCGCCGCGTTGCTAGACAAGAAAAGTTATTGAAAGGAACTCTTCGCAAACGTAAGCAGCGTGAATCAGAAGAGCCTGCTCCCTTATCATCGGCTTCCTCATCTACAGCAGAATCAAATGATAATGCCAGTCGATCTACAAAATATGCTCGTTACGACGACGACAATTCCAACAACAATAGTATTCACGAATTACCAAAAACTGTTTCTATTGATGATGGACTTGGCGGTGCCAAATGTCGTATTCGCATTAATGTAGACTCTGTTTCTCTTGATTCAATAGATTTAGAATTCCGCAAATCCAACTGTGTTTATCCACGCGCTATGGAGATCAACACACAATCCCCGTTTGCTTCACAAAGACAATTAGAGGAAGCACGATGCAATGAACTTGGCTGGAAATTAGCCTGGTTGAACCCAAAGCAACTGGGTAACCGTAAAAATCTGCTTCAGCGTGTACTTGATGTGTACCGTTCAAAATTCTTACCCGAATTGAATCCAAGAAAAAATTCGCTTCGCATGTTCTCAGATAATTCAACCCATCCTACTATTGATACCACAACAGCCAAACATTTAAATGCAAAACCTACCATTCCATTGACCGCAGAAGCGCTCGCTGCTCAACAGCAACAATTATCAACTGCTCAATCCATAAACACTGAGAAGGTCATTCGTCGTGGATCTGCAGAGAAGAACGATGATGACGAGTCTCTTTATAGTGGAACAACAGACTCGCTTGATTTCCATGATTGCTTTTCACCTCCTGCTGAACAAACAGATTCACCACTCATCAGTTCCAATTCATCTGGATGTTCTCAAAAGCAGCAACAAATGTATACATCTCCCAGCAGTCCTGATTCTGTGATGCTGTCACCCAGCGCCTCCATCCATGATTTAATGCTTGGTGTATCACATGACGACATGCCTTTTGGGGCTCACCAAGCTTCAACTAACAGAAACGACTCTTGCCGTCTGAGTATCAGTAGCACCAGCTCGAACCTTACCTCTCCGAACCTCAAATTGGAGACTATTGACGACAATGACAGTAGTATGTTTAAAGATACCATTACAAGCAGCAGCATGTTTGAATTATACGCTGACCCTATCCAGCTTCCCTCTGTTGGAGTTGATTTTGAACATTGTGGTTTTAAAGAAGAGTCTGTTGACCAGTTAAATGATACTCTTATTAACCAATTATTCCACATGTGATTTATATATTCTGAATCCCCTTTTCCCGCCATGTCCCTTCTCATCTTCTTCATCTTCCTACCCTGTTTACAAAATATCATCACACACTATAGAATCTCTAAATATTATAAACTTCCCCACTCCATTTTACCAAATGAAAAAAAAAACACCACCCCTCTCCATATTTCTCTCTTATATGTATATACCAAAAGTAAATGTTTATTGGCATATTTAATCCTGTTGTAGCATAATCTTAAAAAAAATAAATAAACACATAATAAAATTATTTAAAATGTAATGATCATTTAGCATCTTGTTAAGAATTGGTTGTATGGCATTAAAGAGAATATTTTTTTAGTGGATGAACAATAAAGAAGGTATCACCTCAGATATGCGAATGGCAAAGTATTGATGATGCTTATCATCCATAAAAAGAGCTTTCGATGTGTGATAACACAAGCCAAGTCAAGTCGGCCGTGACTGACTTTTAATTAATATTAGTGTTTATACGAGTTTGGAGATGGCGTACTTTACCTTGTTTCTTTCTCTCTTTTTATTTTATTTTTAATAAGAAAGGTGTACTTTATTTTATAAAAAAAAATGAGCTACGCACTAGACACTTTAAGTTATGCTTTATTAAGCAGTATCGTTGGTGCTGCTGCTTTGTTATCTATTCGTAATTCCAAGTCCCCTGACATCCATCCTTTGCTTTTGAACACACAATCCGATGTATCGAGATTGCGTCATCCCGGAGAGAGCGCAGTTTATCGTTCACGTATGTATCCAATGGGAACACCACTCTGCTCTACCTTTGACCGTGGTGTTCGCACTTTGGCTGATTTTTATAAGGCTGGCGGTATTGAAAAGAATAGTTCTGCCGAGTTTTTGCAAGATAAGTCGAGTAATGGAAGCGATTGGGTAATATTTTATATACCTTTTTAAGAAAATAATCGTGTTTTTGATTATCCTGATTACTAAACTTTAACTTTTTTATCTTAAATAAAACGAAATAGGCCACTTATGGTAAGATAATAAGGCCAGAGAGCTGTAATAGTAAACAGACGAATTAATGATACTCCCATTAGGATCAATTGGCAAGAGATTGACACCTGTTTACCAGGGCCTTCGCTCTTTCGGAAAACTTGTGCCACAAACAGGAGACGAATCATCTTTTGTAGGCATCTACGCGGCCAATTCTCTTCGCAAGTATATCTCCACTGTTTAGACATGACAAGCCCACTAACTTTTGTCATTTTTATAGATACTGTTCTCACAGAATTTGGTATGACTTGATAGTTTATGCAAAAAATGGGCTAATTTATTAATTATTCATGTATAAAACTTCACAGCTTGTCATAGCAACGGATTAGCAACTGTGCCTATTTCTGCTAATGCAACCACCTCTCATATTTCACATGTCATCCAAAAGACAGCACTCAAGTTGCTGGTAACGGACGCTGCACTTTTGGGTAATATGCTTGCTATCGCTGGTAGTGGATCCAGCTTGAAGTATGTTGTTGCTATTGGCAATGTTTCTTCCGAACAAAAGAAACAGGCTAGTGAAGCAGGCATCGAGTTGATTTCTTTTACTGAGTTGGAATCTCAGGTACCAAAGGAACAGTATGAGCCTGTGGCTGTTGGTATGGAATGGTATAAGGTTTTATTCAAGTGAAACATATTAACCCGAGATCTTTACATAATAGCACCTAGTGATATTTGCAGTATTTACTTTACAAAGGTTTGTCTTCTATAAAAAAGTTGATCAAACAAAGTTAATAATGATTGCTTTGTATTCATTGCATGTAGGAATCAAAAAATGGTGTTGTATTGACTCAAAAGGTAATTTTGGCATATTTCCATGGTTTGTGGTTTTTATTTGGGATGTAACTAACTCATTTTCTTGTCTTCTTTATTCAAACCGATACAGAATTTGTTGTCAACAATATGTAAGTATCAAATAAGTAATGATATTATCATCCAAACTAAAACAAGTAAAATAATAGCATCTTATCTTTTGATTGTTCCTCCACCCCAAAGATTCTCCAACAAGGATCGTTTATTCTTGAATTTGCCCATTGGTAAAGTATAAGTTTGAAATGTATCAGAGGCATCGTGATTTACGCATATCAAATTTGGTTAGATAATGTATTTGGACACATCCTGGTTTCTGTTTTGAGTGTATTGGGTGGCTCGATTGTATTTGGTCAAGAAATTGGCGAATCAGGTAGTGTTGATATAACATCTGCTCTTGCTGCTGTCGCAGAAGCAAAGCCTACCATTTTTGTAAGGTAATTACCTCCCAACAGAAATGAATTTATAGATACCAAAGAAAACTTACAAGCGCTTAAAACATCATTTTCAAAGTGGGTCATCGTTCCTCTCTCAAGTTAAGGATTGGATCAGCTCTCGCTATGGAAATTCTTTCTTGTTTAAGAGAGGTTACGATATTAAACAAGGGTATCTTGCAGATGGTCGCCTGATCAATGACTGTAAATATGATATGTTGGTCTTTAGAGATATTCGTCAAAGTTTGTTTGGTGGCAATTTGAGACTAATTTATATTGATAATGGTAAGTGACCTCTTTTCTAGATAGAATTATATGAACTTTTTGAATTTAATGATATTTTGTATATTTTTTTTTTCTTCAAGACGATAATGTTGATCCCGAATTAACTACTTTCTTACGTGTTGTATTGAGCACCCAAGTACTTCAAACTTTTAACCTCACCGAAACCGGTTCCTCTGTCACGGCTTCCATGTTTTATGATTACAACGCCGATAAAAATGGAAAAGGTGCACCCTTACCCTGTAACGAGGTGAAGCTTGTCGACTTACCAGAACTCTCCTACACAGCAGAGGATAAACCAAATCCTAGAGGCGAAATCTGGGTTCGCGGTAATAACGTATTCAGAGAATACTATAAAGATGAAAATGCAACTTCTCAAGTGTTGGATACGGATGGCTGGTTTACAACTGGTCTTGTTGGAGAGGTAATGGCCAATGGTAGTTTTAAGGTTATCGCCAAGAAATAATTGAAATGAAGGATATATAAACCATACAAAAAAATATGAGAAAAAGAGATGTTTCATTTTTTATTCTTCTATGTTTACTACACAGTAAAATAAATAAAAACCCGTATATTAAAGAAAAACATGTATGTTTATAATGAACATGTCTGTACACTTTATTATAATTAAGGTCTTCTAAGAAGCGGATGTGCTTCTGTATTTAATACAAATTTATCGAGAGAGATAACTTCAGGCGGGCTGAAAAGCAAGTAAAGGTACTTGAATGTCTCAGCAAACAAAAAGCTAAATGTTATATAATCAGCATAAAAAAGGAATATATTACAACTCTCTTACCTTTCCATGCTGTCAATACGATTTGCTGCATTGTGTCTTCTATTATTAACGTTTCTGATAGCAGCATAGGCTGAAGGTGTTCTACATCTTTTCTCAATTGCCTGAAAAATTTCCCAGGCGTACTCTTGATATTTAGGGTCTCCTGTTACTCTATATAAAATGTATAGACTTTCCACCGTTTCTAAAAATCGGATTAAAAATTAATACTCATATACACCCTTTTGTTAAATACCTGGTCGTAGTAAATAGCGAGGATCAAAGGCAACCAACCCATCTGGAACTTCAACAGGAGGATCCAGAGTGCGATTAGCTCTATTTGGTTTTTCTTCCATAACAATTGGCTTTTCTTTTCGTCCTTCAATCCAGTCCCACCACTTATGAGAGTCATTGAGTTCATCATTGGATCTTCCATATGTCAAAGGATTGTAAGGTACTGTGTGCATAAAACCCCAATTCTCTGGTGCTAAATTAATAGTAGAGGAGCGATACATGAACACGCATGTTTCTAATAAACCTTTTGCAACAACTAAATCGTCAGGTCTGTCGAATATTTTTGATCCAATTGCCAGCATGCCTGGTGCAAAGCATGTCTTGTTTTGTTTTCAATGTAAGCCTTTAATTACTTGTTTTTTTTTGTTCTATTTGTTTACTTACCAAGTGATCCATTGTATCCATCAGTTCTTCTTTTTTTGTATCAAATGACGAAATATATAAAAATTTGGTTCCTGGTTGTTGGTGGAGCATAAAAAATTTCATACTATCAATAGATTCCAAGTCTATTGTAGATACAATTATGCATGCAAATGCATATTTATCAATAAAGCAAAAAGTTAGTTGAATTCCTCTAACATTAAAAAAAATAAATAAATAAACGCCTACACATTCGCCCATATTGGTTTATTCTTCCTTCTGTCAATATATATTCTTTTAAAAAGTACTAAAAAAATAAAGTTAGCTAGCTTGTCTTAAACCAGGTTCCTGATATTTACCTCAAAGGCACTGTCGCCCATTCCTCCAAAACTAGTCATTGCTTAGGTTTTAAAAGTTTAATATTATTAAAAAGGTTTGTCTTTGTTTTAATTTGAATTGATTTAGCTTACAGTCGGTGAAATGTCCCTCAGCAACATCAATATGATGAGGATATAATCCAGGTAAATATAATCCTTCAGCATATCCAGCTTTATCTAAAAAGTCTGTGATAGTTTGTGCCTAAATCATGATACCATAGGCGTATTGCATTAGTTTATTTTTTAGAAAAATAACTATTATATCGGGCCATCTATTACCTTTTCGGCAAAAACAGGATTGTCAGTGTGGTATGATAATGTAAGAAATTCTAGTTGGACTGTAGCGATATCAGCTAAAAACGTCCCATTGTTTAAGCCCTGGTTTCTAAGATAGTAAAGTAATGAAAATAAAAACAGTTATAATATTTTAGTTTGATATATATATTTACTCCTGTTACCAACGTTGATTTTTAAATATTTTGACTCACTTTTTTGTATTGAATTTGTGATACGGAATACCATAGGGTGTATCAAAAGCTGGTAATAATGCAAATCCCAACTCCTCTGCTTTATGTAATAAATTAATCTTATCCGGATGTTCTGATAACTCGTACGCGCTTAAAAGTCCACCCAAGCATCTAATTATACTTTCAAATACACTAATGTCCTCATCGACAATAAAGCTCTTTTCTTGGATAATAGGCAAGACTTGTTCGAATTCGTCGTATAATTCCATTATGAGCATAGTGCTTAAACTGTCTATCATAGTCGCTCCAAACCCTCCGAAAGGATCATGCATTTGGTTACTGATAGGTTTAAGTTCGTCATGTCCTAGAGCATATGTTTTGTAACCTTCCCATCCATGTAAAAATGCTTTTTTCACTGCTTCTCTGCGTTCCTCTCTTTCCTTTTTGTCAGACGTGGATTCTGGATCAAAACTAGTTTGTATTTGGGGTAGCCTTGATTTGAAATGATCGAAACCATGTATAGGGCTTGTCAATTGCATTTTATTACTGCTCGTTTGGTTCAAGTAGGTGGTCTTTAATAGGTTTGCTTCGGGTGATGGTGGTGTCGCAAAATCATGATTGTAAAGAAAGCGGATACATAATATAATTCCAATAGAAAGTAACACTACAGTTCGCCAGCGATAGGGTATTTTTGATATTTTCACAAACATAATTGAAATAACTAGCCGAAAAGGAGAAGAAGACAAAAAAAAAAAAGTTCTGATGAGAAGAGGTGTTGAAATATAACAATCATTAAGAGTCCGATTACCAATGCATTCTCAGGAAACACGTAGTTTCATAAAAGGCCTTTTTTGTTTTATATTTAGATTCCTGATAAATATATACAGAATTCAGAAATGCACATAATGTATTACATTGAAAATTGGCAGGTTACTCAATTATGTATTGATAGTGATATATACTAAATTTAAAAAAGAGGGTAAGAAATACAGCGTTATAATTTGAATTGCCCAAATTTCAAGCCCTGTTATTTATGAGTGATACGTAGTATCGGGATGGAATACTTTTTTAACGCAAAAAAGGAACATATAAAATATGTTCAACTGGAAAAACAGGAAAGGAGGCATTTGACTAAACGTGTGACAAAAGATTATAATAATAGCAATGAAATAAAAAATAGCATCTGTACACATTTATATATAACAAAAAAAATTAAATGGCGCAATGTTTCAAAGAATTTTTATCAAATATCTTCTTTTAGTACTTTCGGAAGTAATCGATAACTTCCTACGTTAGAAGCAGAAAAAATTGCAATTTGTGATAGCAATAATGCTTTGACAGCTACAATGAGCTTATTTAAGTAATCCCCATATTGGTGATGGCAGTTTGGAATTCTAGTGATTCCTGCTGCGTACCTTCCGAATTGGGAATGACAGGACCGTGAGTTTGCGCTCAGCTGTAGGAAGTTCAAATTAACGGTATTCGAATATTTGTATTCATCATTAAAAAGAAATAGTCAGAAAATATTTTTGGCTCAAAGCGGTTCTTAGTTATTAAAAAAATATAGACGGGTGGAGTTGAATGAAGAGTGTGAACCCTAAGTTTATAGGTGAGGAAAGAGGGATATGAGTTGTTCTTTTGAATAGAGTAATACGCGATGGATATAAACATTCGAAGTCCAGAACCGATAGTAGAACGTAGACACCTTGATATCAGGAGAAAAGGATTATAAGAGCCAGGTACAAGAATCCACAGAAGACAGTGAGTGATGAATACCTCGTTCAGTTAGAAACCAGGCTAGTGTTGCATCGCTTGTCAACGAGCTTTGGAAACTGAAAACAAGTACCCGATCCACATTGTTTTAAAATATTTATTACAATGAGTTCTTGTGTTCTATGTAAATAGTAGTTTATGATATTTTGGAGCTTACCTAGCTTTAGTATTACCACTCATAATATTACTACAGTATATTGTCATTCCATTTACAAATTGGATTATTTTACATTGACCACACTCTTCACTATAAATGATGATTGTTACCAGTCTATTATACTTTAGTTCGTAATTGTTTATACTTACAGTGATTTAACATATTTGGTGATGTTTCCAAGAGAGTTTTGGTTTGTATTTCATTTTAAAATGATAAATAATAATAGAATATAGAAGAAAAAGAAAAGAAAAGAAAAGAAAAGAAAAGAAAAGAAAAAAAAGGATGCCTTTTTAAACATTATCTTTTATGAGGAGAGAGGAGACGTAAATCAAACAATGACTTCTGATAAAGCTGATTTATTATTCTCATAGATAACCCTTTTTGGAATGAAGCAGGAACATCCGCTTATTACGGATTATTGTTCATTATCTCGAAAATCTCAATGCTCATCAATGAATATTGTGAATTGGCTCTTGGCAGCTTCAATCATATGTTGATAGCATAATAAAAGAATAAAAATAGGATAATGATGTTTACTGCTGTTTAGATCCCAAATATATCAACTGGACCTCTTCAATGCAAATAGAATTTAGCGGTGAGGACGGGCGAGAAGTTTTTGGAAGCATTCCACTTAAAACCCATAAATTGGGATATAATTGTACAGCTATTAGTAAGGTTTGGACGTTTTCGAGGTACCCTACGAGTACACAATCATCAGAATATAGCAGTAGGTTGATCAGAAGTTCATGGTATAGACGTGGAGGTTTGGTAGCCTATTGTTGTATCGGTTAACTTGAGTTTTCAATGAATCAGGGTGGGTTCATCATCTATTCTGTTTGGCCAATTAAATTGCAAGCTAATTCAAGCAAGCTTTATTAAAATAAAATACTTTAAGAGCTCATAGCTCGACAACAATCCAAAAACGACACATCGTTCCAAGCCTAAACTTATATTAGAATTCACCAAAGAAGTGGGAAATTAGGTTTGTTTTGTAAAAAAAAAATTACCATCATCATGATCTCGATTTCCAAGAACAACCGAAATCGAGATTCAAAAGCGAACTTCAGGAACGCGAAAATACTCATGAAAAAAAAAATATAAAAAATGGCCCAGCCGATTTTTTAACAAATTTTAATGTTAGTTTTGGCTTGGAACCATGTCTCGCTTTTGCGTTGTTGTCGAGCTATGATTGTTTAAAGTGTTTTTATTTTCACTGTGAGGCTTGTATGAATTATATTGTGCAAGCCTGACAGTTTATTACGTAATCATTTGCCTGTGCTTTTTTTCATTCGAGTTTACTACTTGGTATAAACGTGTTTTATTCGACTTTATCAAGGTATCTGTAGACTTATAAAACCAGTTCATAGGACTAAGGTAGTTGACAGCTTATAAAACCAGTTCATAGGACTAAGGTAGTTGACAGCTTATATCCCAATGGACAAGGTATTACAAAATTTTAGTTATCTATCATACTTACGATAAAGAAGATGTAAAGAAAAATCGGCAAAAAATGATTGGTTGGTAGGAAAAAGCTGTTGATAATAACTTTGGATAAGGTATAGCAAAATCATGAAACGGAAAAGGATATCATGCTACAAAAGAAGAGAATGATATGATCTACTGGCATTTAGTTATTAGGGCAACTAAACCTTACATATCTCAAAGGAATAAAAGAAAAATCAAACTTGCGACAAATTGATCCGGAAATACTGTAATAGAATACAACTCATAGTACCAACAATAAGCGAGATTTTGTAATATGAATTGTGGTGATGAGAAATAATGATTTTAGTGAGCATCCATCATAATGACTATCGTTGTCTAACTTGTTTCAGACGAAAATAATAATACTTGGAAACCCTTATCGTAATAGTCAGTGATGTAATTTATTGATGAATCCTTTTTGAAACCGCTTAATATCAAATTTCGTTCAATTCGTAAGAATAAAGAAGTAAGCAGCATCATTTATTTATTTAATTTATTGTTTTTATTAATTCTTTAATTTGGTAGGTGGTTGATCCGAACAAATGTTTAAAAAAAAGAAGAAAAAGGCGACAAATAAACGCACATCATGCCAAATAAAGTTTATAAAATGAACAAATGAAAAACTGCAGTGGCCAAGTGCATCTGAGACAGTACGTACCTGCAGCTATCCTTATTTCCAATTTTGGATAACTGTAACCGACTAGCTGTTTATGGTTATTTTTTTTATCTTTCCCATTACCAATAGACGTCTGTGATTCGTTAGACTCATAATTATGAAAGTTGGGTGAAGTTGAATTAAATCTACTTCATGTCTGCTTTTTTATTAAAAAAAAGTGAAACATATAAATTTTTTTGAGAGACCGTTCGATATTTGATCTAACAATTTTCTCTCTAGTAATTTTTCTTTTTTCAAAATGTATTATATATAGGATGAACATATAAAATATGTTGTACGATTAGTTCTGTGCACAGTCGATTTTCTCTGGTTCACCTGAGTGAGTCATGTCATATCCAAAAAGCAGAATTTATGAATGGTTCGCCGGAAAAAAAGAAATACTAACCCCGACTCCGTTTTCATATGTGGTTTTTTCATATAAATATAAACCTGATTTATACCTTGTTGCAACTTATTTTATATAATCCCTTTTATTTTATAAACTTCTACTTTACTATTTATTAATTCTTTTATACATGCCATTTCGCCAAACACTTGAAGAGGGGGTTACCGTTACAAATTATGGTGCTGTGACTCCTCCAGCTGAATTGAGCAAAGAAGAGCTTGATCTATTACAATCCACTCGTCCTGGATATGGCTCAAGATCTATTATGGAAGTAGCACTCAACATCGTCAATTGTACCGTTGGAAGTGGCATTATCGGTCTGCCTTACGCATTATACCTTTCCGGCTTTTCTCTTGGCGTGTTTATTTCAATCTTTGTCAGTATTTTGACATACTTTACAGTTTACACCTTAATTCTCTCTGGCCAAAAGAGTCAAGTTTTTAACTTTCCTGCCTTGGCTGAGCTCGCAATGGGAAAGTTTGGATTCCATATCCTTAATTTAATGGTTTTCATTCAAAGTGCTGGAAGCGTGCTTAGTTACTTTATCTGTAAGTATATAGCATTAATTGTTAGAGTGGGAAAAATGAAGGAGAAGTGCCAAATACAATATATATATATCAGAACGTTTATTAACTTTTTATTGCCATGCTTTAGTGGTTGGTGACACTATTCCTGTTCTCTTAGGCTTATATTTTCCACAGTATCCCATTCTAGCAGATCGTCAAATTGTCACTATCATTGTCAGTCTAGTTATTGTAAGTTCTATAACTTTCTTTTTGCTGATGTATCATATTAATCGTTCTTTGAAAATGTATATAGATTTTCCCTCTTAACTTATACCGTTCTATTGGCTCCCTAGCCCGCTGGTCGGCGTTTTCAGTATTTTTACTACCTGTCATGATTATCACTGTCCTCATAAGAGCACCAATGTATGCTCCCGATCATGAAGCTCCTCTCCTTACCGTCGGAAAAGATCCTATTTCTACCGTTGGAACCATGTCTTTTGCATTTGTCTGCTCACAGGTTGTTTTCTCCAACTATTTATCACAAGAAAAGCAGCAAGTAAGCTCTTGGAGCATCACGTCATTTATTTCAACATTGATTAGCTGGGGAAGTTCTATGACATTCGCTGCAATCGGCTATTTAAGTTTCGGAAGTGATGTTTCCTCGAATATTTTTAGCAGCTTCCCTAAGGACGACCCTATTATTAACATTGGCCGTTTTGCCTTGGGTCTTTCAATGGTTTTGACAGTCCCGTAAGTACTCATTTTTAAAAAAGATGAAATATGAACAGTAACTAATTTATGTTTATAGAATGGGATTTTATCCTGCTAGAGATGCCATTCAAAGAACATTGGGCTTTGAGTCAGATGAACGTCAACCCTCGTCAATCCAGCATTACTGTGTAACATTTGTTTTGTTTGTTTTACTTTTGGTTGTGGGTATCCATGTTGATTCCCTCGGAAAGGTTTACTCTTTTGTTGGTGGCGTTGCTTCCTCTTTCTTGGCTTATATCATTCCTGGTATTATCTACATCACTGTTTTCCATCCTGAATGGATACCAAAGTTTAGAAGCTCCTCCTCCGTTGGCAGAGAATCTGAATCTCTTATTGAAAATGTCGATCTAAAAGTGAGAATGGTATCAACATGGTGGCTCGATATAGCTTCTGTTGTACTCATCGTTTTCGGTGTTATGGTTGTGTCACTAACTATGATTCGCGCATTCTAAATACTATTTTTATCTCTGTAAATAATACCCCTTACTTAGCTCTAATATACCTCTTTTACATATGTAATTCTATACTACAATAATAATAAAAATCTTCTTGTATATTTAAAAATAACATTTCTGTTTTACTTCTTTCATGTTCATAAAAAAATCCCTTAGTTTTCACTTTTATTAGATATACAGAACTTCCGTCATTTATGCCATTTATAATAAATTCTGGAATACAAAAATACAGAAAAGAAAATCTAGAAAGCATGTGCAGATGCAATACGTTGTATTTCCTAAACAAAGATTGTATGGTGTTAGTTTTTAAGTTCCTAATGTTGTGTAAGAAAGCAAAAATTACCATTGCTAATTCATCCATGTTGGATAAGTCAGATTCTGTATCAAGTACATCTCTACTTAACTTTAAAGAAGACGAACGCATAGGTGTCCCTAAACCTTTAATACCACCAGTTAGTACTATATAAAAAAAAGCACCTGAAGGTTGTCCCCATATCCTTACCACTTGCTGGTTTATTTTCTTTACTATCAGTTGAAGGAGATCTACGCCTACTCATATGCGAAAGACTATTTGATCTAACAGGAAGAGATCCTGGTTTAAGTACACTTTTGGCTGGTTCATTTAACGAAGTTGGAGACAATGAAATGCTCTAAAAAACCCCCAGAAAGTCAGCAACCCATCAAAAAAACACACTACTTGTTATTTAAATTTTTACCTCATCTGAACACACTTTATCCAACTTCCGTTTATCATTTTCCAATGATAAAATTGCCTCATCCAATCTTTTTAAAACGTTTCCTGTGCTGGAAATATCCTCACCGTTATTTTGTATAGGTTTCGAATTCGATGAATTGTCTTGTTTACGAAGATATCTAACAAATCGGCTTCCATTTGTCGAGTTTCCATCTACTTCGGTCGTGGAATTTTGCGAGTTACTGATTTTTTGTAAGACAAATAATTTTTCTATAGTTCCTTTGGGTATCATTTCAGTATCGTTGATTATATCAAGCAGTGTTCTTTCGGCAGGTAGATTTTTCTCTAAATAATCGAATATAAATTAGACAACTCCAAAAAAAAAAAAAAGCTTTTTTGTAAATTTTTACCTTTTCCACTAACTGACAAGGTCATACAATAAGATACCTCATCCTCTTTAGGCAAATGGAACTTTTCCAGTGCAATTTGGGTTAATTCTGATATCTTTGTGGTGGTTGAAATGGCGACTAGTTTATCTATTCTTTCTTGGTCCGATTTATTACTATTTAGTTGGTGTTGGGTTTGTGGATCCATTCTCAGTAAGCTACTCTTTCGAATAAGACCTATACCACTGAGTTTAGCATGTGTCTCCATTGCCGTCTTCTTTTGCTTTATGCTTGAGGCGTAATAAGATATCTTCACATAGACCTGTCCTCCAGCGTTATCAATGGTTCGCTTGATACGTTTATGTAAAGAAAATCGAATTACAGAATCTTCTCCAAAACGGGCCTTAGCTCGCTGTCTTGCTTTGGAAACTCCTACACGGGTGACTTTAATGGTTGGTTGTTCTTGTGATAGGCGTTTAATATAAGTTAATGATGGCATTGGTGTGGTAAGATGGTCGCTTAATGATTCCAATATCTCTAAAGGTTTATCTTGGGGAGATAATGTAATCTCATCTATAAAAATAAAAATGAGTTCCCATCCATGTACATATAAATACTTTTTTTTTTTTACATACCACTATCCATAGATTTTACAGTCAAAAAATACTCAATGCCGTTTAAACTTGAGCGATTCGAGTTTTCTATCAGGGGTATATGGAACTTTTGTAATGCTAATTTAAGCAACTGATCCGCATTCATGTCTGGTGTTACAGCAACTGTATTAAACAAAGCTCCGACGTTAATATTGCCCGAAAATATACGTAGTACATGATATTGGTTATTTTCTGCTTCTTCTTCGAGGGAGGTCGTAGTAGGAGTTGTATCAATCTTTGGAAGATTCTCTGGCTTGTCCTTCTTGCCAAGAGAAAAGAGTCTTCGTAAACCAGACACTTGTTTTTGAGGTTGCTGAAGGTATTGAGGCTCTTGAGTGTTGGGCTGATGAGGAGGAGTAGGGGCAGGGGATTGAGTTGTTTCACCCTCTGTTTCCATGTGGTTTTGACTGAATGAGCTTTCATCCAGATTAAGAAGAGGTTTGGTTGGTTCACGTTTAGTTGTCGGTGTTACAGGTGTGCCATCTTGTAGGTGCTGGTCAATGATGGGATCCACTGTTACAGGAGTAGCATCCTGCTCATCTTCCTCCATATCTTCCGTATCACTTTCGTCAAAGATGGTATCAGGCATCTCTTCTTTCCATTCTTCAAAGGCTTCTTCATATGCTGCTTCGTTGTCTTCACTTGTAAGAATGATTTGTACCTGGCATTCTAATTTTTTTGAAAGTTGCACCTTTTTCTTTTTGCCTTTTGATGGTGCTTTATTAAGAGGACTACGGAAGAACTGCAACTGATCAAGTGAGGTTACCTTTAATAAAAATATATTAGTTAATAATTAATTTTTTTAAAGTTTAGGTTGATTTATTCACCTCCACATTTCTATGTTTATTTAAACGTGCTAGTCTTTCAAATGGTGTCTATTTATGTATGTATTTATGTATATATAAATAGGAGGGAACTATTATAAATATTTTTTTTTCATAATATGTCTAATAATGTATTATCCTTACCTCAATATTTTCTGCTGGTATATATCCCACTTCTGCTGTCTTGAGTGCTTTGACCAACCACCAGTATGAGTTTGAATCGTCCATTAATATCATAGCATCACCCTTAACGACTGAGGCCTGACCATCAGTGGTTGCGACAAAGGTATGAAGAGCATAAATCAAGTCAAAATCAATGTTTTCATCTGGAATACTGGATGAAGACGAATATGTCGAATAATTATCATCGTCTTCATTTTCATTGTCGTCAAAACCGTCCTCTCGTTCGTCTTCCTCTTCCTCCTCCTCTTCTTCTTCCTCTTCATAAACAGTTGTGACTGGTGAACTTGACAGAATAGAGGGTGGCTTTTGACTTATACCGTCTTGCAATGGCGATCCTGAAGATGTTGGCCATTGCTGGCGAGTTTTTTGGTAACGCTCACGAAGAGCGTCTATTGAGCTATGTCTTGACATTTTTCTTTCTTTCTCTCTCGCTTTCCGTTTTTCCTTATTTAATAATGGTAATTATAAATGTTGGTTTTCAAAAATATAAAAGAAATAAATAACAAACAAACAAAAGTGAGTTAATAAAATTAAAATCAAAAGAAAAAGAAGAAGAGCACGTTTTTTTTTTTCAAGTGTCTCTAACCAAGAAGAAATCTATGGTGTACCCAAGTCAATTTAGCCCCCGAAATCAATCAATATTGAAAGGTAATTACTATTTAATGACCGAATGCCTTGCTCCAGAAAACAATTAAATAAAAACTGATCCCAGAAGGTGGGACAAGTGAAACGTAAGAAAACTAAAAAGGGGAGAGACTTGACAAAAAAACAAAAATTAAAAAAAACAAAAATCATAATATTATATCAAACTTGAATTTGACATTAACAAAGCATTTTGTTATGCATGCGTAAACTTGGACACTGAAGATGTGCATACATTTATCAACTCCTGACTTTCAAATAAAGGATGCATGTAAGGAGGCCTCATAAAAACTAAAAGAGAAAAAAATTGTTTAGTCGTATAATTGAGATTGCAGCCTTTGTGTTGCTCATTATTCACTTCAATGTGTTTATTGTATGTGTGGTGCGACTTTTTTTTTTTTATGTTCAATAGCTCTGAGGAGAATGATCACAACTATTAAAGTTTTTTTTTTCACTTTGAATTACAAATTTACCAATTATAGAAAAAAATTGAAAATCCGCGCTACTGATTATATTTTCTTTTGCGCATGTTGAATATAATTTTTGCGCGCTGTGATTTCATTTTTGCGTACTCTTTTTTCCAATATTTTCGTCGACCAGAGCATTGCTTCGACCTCTTATTTTCAACAATGATTAAGAATTGGGCGGGCGA
>VCJI01002647.1:6140-23840 GCA_024139395.1 Backusella morwellensis | reverse complement strand
CATGTTCTACTTGTATTATTTGTGGCAACAATCAAAATGAATCCATGAACGGAAATCAACAGGTTATTGCGTGCCGAAGAAGGCTGAAGTTGACAACTATTTCAAGAACAATAGTTCGTTGGAATGGGACTTTGACAAATATTTAGGCAACAAGGCAGGTTTTCTTAGCGCAAAGGTGTTAAACGAACATAAGAAAAGCTATCAGGATGATTTGATCACCATTCAAAATATCGAGAGACCTCCTCAATATGTTAAACAACACATCGGCCGCCTATTGGCAAACACAAAGGTACTTGTGATTAATCAACAATTTTGACTACCTATAGATATCCATATCAATTCCAATCACTCTTGATTATGTATACACATAGGATTTGACTTTTACACAGTTTAAAAAAGATCTTCGACAAACTAGTGATAGCAGACCTGTACATATTCACAATTACAACGGGATAATGCGGTTAATGTGATTGGCGGAACGAAAAGAATAAAGCTGACAGTAAGTGTGATATTATGAGTTTCTTTTATTAACAATAATACATATAAAATGAAGTAACACAATAATAAGGAATGAGTCTCTATAAAACTCTTTATTAAGTGGAAGAGGGAGCTCATAAATAAATCAACCATAAACATCTTAAATAGCACACTGAGTTATAATACGTGACACAAGTTATATCATCGATAAGATACATCATACATGGTAAATGTATAATGGAAATGTTAAATACGACAGTAAGTAAGCATCTGTCTTTATTTTATTCCTAAACTAATGCTTTCTCTTCAATTTTAGGTTAATAACAAGGAAAGAAAAGAAAGTATCCCGGGATCTTCTTCTAGACAACCTGATGCAGGATCTTTTTTCACGCAAGCACATCCAGAACCATCATCCACTCAAGTAAGTACAGTACCATTAAGTGCATGCATTTTACTTTTTCCAAGTTTCTGCTTGTATAAAAGTTGTGTTAATTCGAAATACTCACTGTCAAACTTTATTTTGTAGGATGTTTGGCAATATTTTAAAGAATTACTCCGATTGGGAAAGAATGATGAAAGGTATCATAAATACAGGTAAAATAAACTCTTTATGCCAGGGGTACTTTGGTAGTTCATACTGTGATGCTTATAAAACATTTAATGCGCTGCGAAATGGAGTAATGTTTTTAGGGGAAGGGATCTCTGCCCAAAGAGGAGTGGATAGCTCTCGATACCAAACCTTGATGTCCCAATTTAATCAGCCATATGTTCATTTCCACCACACTGGCAAATCATTAGCATATTTAAGATATATTATTTCCAAAGTAAGTCTAGACAATTTACGTATTTTTGTTTTTGTTTTTGTTTTCGCCTTAACCATTCAAAAATAACAATCAGGGCACACCCGGTTTATTTGAAAGGGGAGCGCGATGTTTATCCGATAATGCAGATGATACTTGTTTTCTGGTTCAAGATCTCATGTTCTCCATGTATGATTATTTGTATAATGTATTATTGATGGTTTTGTTCTTATTCATATTATCCTTTAGAATATCACTCATTAAAAATAAGCCGGATATGGGTGCTCTGGAAAAGAACTATGCTGATAACTTTGTAAAACCAGTATTTGAAGCAATTGCCCGTAACTCTGGTGATAATTGGATATATGAAAACCGGGAGTGCGAATTACAGTCCATTAATAAGATATTAAAAAAGAGAGGGGTAATAAAAAAAAAGCACTGAATGCTATAAAGCAGACGGAATACTGACATATGACGGAAATGAAGTGCGGTCCATTCTTAAATAAAAATAGGGCAAAAGTACAGTTTGACAGACACAAAGGAATATATGGCATGCTTGGCATGATGCGTGCGATCGCCTGTAAATACTGCTATGCGTCCCAATCAACATTTGAAAATCTGAAGTTGTTCTTTGTTCACAGCCAAGGTAGTTTATCGATATAAAACACTATTTTAAAACTAACAAACATTTAAACAAATAGACGAGGAGATGCAATTGTAGAACATGAGATTCTCTCATGGTTCCTTCTACTTTCAGAGGCGTTCGGTGTGCACCTTATCGAGAAACTTTGAGTCCAATGCCGTCACCATCGCAAACTTATTGAAGTTTGTAGCAAGTATTCAGGTAAGGGTCATTTTATTTCTCTCTTCCATTGTTTCATTTCTTTGTGGCTCATTTATTCTGTATCTTGTCCTTGATATACTTAGAATACTTTAAATGAAATCGGAGGTATAATGAATCAACCTCGTGATGAGAACAACAACGAAAGCATTCTTATGGAATCTGTCGACCTAAGTTCCATTCCGTTCTTAAAAGGTATCGTCGAAGACTTGACTTCTCAGGTAAAAGAAAAAAAAGAAGAAAAACTGTTTGTTTATGTATGTGAATGTATGTGTGATATAAACAATCTACTTTAAAAGATGTGCCAAACTGCAATCGACATTCAATAAGAAAGTACTAGCTTTTCTTTTCAAAGAAGAGCCATCGTGTCTTAAAATATTTGTCTCTAGCAAGGGCATGGACGCCCAAGGATCTTCCGCCGCACACAAAGAGCTAGACAGCAACACTCCCAATAATATTGTTATTTTATTGAACCACCATCAAGAAATGATATGTATTGCTTTAGGTGGCTTGGTTAAAGGTTTTATACTATCTGGGTCGTGAATCTTCTATGGTGCCTGAAAAAAAAGAATACAGGAAAAAATAAAATACAGAAATCTCGTTAACTTTTATTGGTTAAACTACTTTTTGGACAGTTTTGTTAACTATCATCAAAATAGAAAGTGGGCAGAATATATTGAATAGGTGTTGCAGGATTATAATATATTGATACTTTAAATTGCATGTCCTTTTATTTCGGATGTTTGGATAAATACCAATCTAAGAAGCCAAGAAAATAAGATGAACAAATTAAGTAGAGCTATCCAGCCAATCATCAATCCAAGACTTGTATATGCCCCATTACATTTAATTATAGTCAATAAACAAAAGTAATCATTATGCATATTATATCATGTATTCAAGATCACATATATTCTGTGTGTTATTTTTATTATTATTTTACTAAAAATTAAAAACAATAAAAAGTATAAATAAACAAAAGCGCTTTGCTATTCATGAAGCACATGTGCCCCTCTAATTAATAATGAAATGATATCACTATCAATCATAAGACTTGCATTTTTTTATAAAAAAAAGATCAACCATTTATTCCATGTTAACAAAATAGAACAAAACACTGATCATATTTTCAGAGTGATGATTAATATCTTAACCCTTTTTATTATCAAAAGTGGCTGAATTCAAGCTATTTCGATAATCTTGTGTATTTGTGAAATGTCTTATGATTGGTGCTTAAATATTTGTGTTCTAAAAAAAGAAGGGTGTTGCTTTCATCTAAAAATACAGTTTCCTTATACCACCTTTTCTGCTACCGCTTAAAAAAAGGGTAGAAAATTGATCTTCAGGTATTTTAGACTTGTAGAACAATAATAAATGTCTATCTTTACATAACAATGACACCTTGGCTTGTAAAAATTATTAAATCGATTGTGATCTATAGAAAAACTAGTTTTGATCTAGTCCGATCGGATCATAACGTTGCTTTTTTTAAGCTATTTTCGTCTTCACTTCTTTTTAGAAAAAAGCAAAACAAAAACAAAAAAGAAATAAAGAAAGGTCATTTGCTTATGCCTTGAGTGGAATGAGCATAAAAGACAAAAAAAAATAACAGCAAAAAGCCATCAACTCATTTCAGTTCCTGATGAGAAAAAAGAAAAGACAGAAGAGTACTAATTCAAAAAAGTTAAAAAAAAAAGTATAACGGTTTTCTTTGTTACTGTTAAAACAGTTCAGTTTGGAGTAAATGTTGATGTTAAATACGAGTTTGGATTAGATTGAATGCGTCATATGCTCACTTGTAAACAGTGGCTTCTGTTCAATATCCTATTTGGGTGCCAAGGAAACATCAATTATATTAATATGATATGCTTTTTAGATTCCGATGGAGCTTAATATATAATGAGATAATTATTTTCCTTTTCCTCTTTCCCCTCTTTATTTCATTTCTATACATAATTACCTATTATAAAAAAACATGTATCGTTGGGCGATTTCTTTAGCTTTTCTTGCCTTTGGTGTAGTTAATGCTCAAACCGCCTGTAACGGCTATTCAGAATACTGCTCAAAACCTTACAATTCATTAACTCATGTTTTAACTCATAATTCCTATGGCTATATTGCCAACCCAGCAGCTAATCAGCTCTGTCCTGTAACCACACAACTTGCTGATGGTGTACGTGGCCTCAAACTATCTGCTATTAATCCTTCAAACACAACAACCACGACCGCCACAAGCCAAAGCATTTACCTCTGTCATACTTCATGTTCTATTTTGAATGCTGGACCTGCGGTCGAGACACTTGGAAACGTGACAGAATGGCTTAAAAATAACCCAAATGAAGTATTGACAATCAGCTGGAATAATCTTGGTAGCTTTGGACTCGATGCTTTCGAGGCAGCTTATAATGCAAGTGGTATCTTAGAGTACACCTATACCCAAACAAAAGACAACTATACTTGGCCTACTATCCAAGAGATGATTAATAGTGGAAAGAGAGTTGTCAACTTTATCGATACTGGAGCCGATCAGAGTACCTTGCCCTGGTAAGATTTTTTTATTTATTTATTTATTTTCAAACTCAAAGAATATTTATTTTTAACAAAACTCTAAAAATAATAAATAGGCTTTTAGACGAATTTAGTTACGTTTTTGAAACGCCCTATGACAATAGAAACGCCTCATCCTTCAGCTGCACTATTGATAGACCCAGCGATCCCTCCAACCCTGGTCAAATGATGTATATCATGAACCACTTCTTGTATGGTACATTGACATTGGGCTCTACTGTGATCGAAATCCCTCAAAAGGGTACTGCCAACGTAACAAATAGTGAGGGTTCCCTTTTGAGTCAGGCTACCACTTGTACATCGACTTTTGGACGTCAGCCCAACTTTTTGGAAGTAGACTTTTATAATTTAGGAAATACACTTGAGATTGCAGCCACACTTAATAACGTCACTTATAACGGAGCAGCAACTCAGTGTAATGCCTATGCTGCACAAGCTGCTAATAGCGACCAAGGCTCTTCCGAAGCAAACCGTATTTTTGCCAGCTCCACCCTATTACTCTCCATGGTAGCTGCTACCTTTTTTGTCTTTTTTTAGATGTTAAAACTTATTTATACTCTTTTTGTACAAAATAAAATAAAATAAATGAAATGTATATTTTTAAAAAATATAAAACCGTTGCTTATGCTAATAAGCATCCATACTTTTCTTTTTTTTTCAAGACATTCTAAAGACTTTTCTCTACGCAGCAAGTCATTTATATGCTTTATTTATAAGTAACTGCTGCTTTTAGGTGTTTTCATTAATGATATCAAGTTCCGCCAAATGCCGTTTTTATATCATTTGTGGTATCATTTCAGTGAAAGTTGTAATAGTTTGCACGTTTTTCATGATCAAAAATAACAATATCAGTAACAGGTTTATGCCCATTTAAGCATAAAAGTATTTTCAAAGTTAAATTATCACTGGTAAAGAGAATTGACATAAAAAATAGAGTAAACCATTAATATTGAATCAACTCATCATGTATCTCTCTTACATTTATAAACGCCTTTTGTTGAAGCAAAACTTTTATTTTATGCGGATATAAGCAATTAATATCTAGTTTAGCGGGAAAAAAAGTGATCAAACGAAAGAGGTAAAACACATCCACTGAGATAAGTTACCGACCTCCAAAAGTCCAAATTAAGACGATGAGTGATATAATGATCGAATGGTTCCTTCTTTGATAGGAATCCAAGATATGAGACAGGGCAAGCACACAACAATAAATAGGATAAAATAAACGAGTGAGAGTGAAATGTACAAATGAAAGCCAATGACACGAGATTTACACCTTCTGTTTGTGCGGGGCCGGAATCTTCCTATTTTTTTTTTATAAAATTTTAATACAAGCCCAAATCATGTAATCCTTCTCTTTGTTTTTTGCGAATCATCCATCCAACCCCTTTCGAGAGGCATCCATCGCAAACAAGCTCTTTATAGACATGTCCACCTACTCCAAGAACCTTTTCGACGTCCTCGGTGACGGTGAATCCGTCCGCCCTGCTCCTGTCAAGGAGGAGGCCCCTGTTGTTGTCGACCAAAAGGTCGCCGCCAAGATGACCAAGGATGGTAAGTTTGTCTCACTAAGAAGTTACTTGTCTTTGTCCATTTTCTAGGGCTTCCTTTTGTTTTTTCCTGTGACATTTCTCTCTTTCAATCTCTTTAAAAAACATTGTTCCCATGGCAACAATTTCGATTCAATTTAAAAAATGCCTCGAGAATGGAAGCAATAGGAGAAAATGTCTCAACTTTCGATAATCTAGACTCAGTTTTATCAAAGTTAACGTAACCGAGGAGTGTCACTAGTGGAATTGATTATCAAATGAATGAAGAACAGATCAAATACCCAGTACTTTATTCAATGCCAATACTTCTAGTTGAAAAGGAGCGGAAAAGGGGGAGAGGAAAGAAAAAGAGAAACATGATGGAAAGATAAAAGGAAAGCTTTAGAAAGAGAGAGAGAAGCACGACTCTACAGCTTTTGGCACTTGTTAAATTTAATTGAAGGAAGTCGAGTATTTCTTATTAACTGATACACGTTTATAGCTGCTCGTGCCTCCAAGGGTTCCAACAACCGTCGTGAAGGTGGTCGTAACAAGAAGGAGGGTCGCCCCCAGCGTGGTCGTCAATTCGATCGTCACTCTGGTACCGGTATTGTGTAAGTAGACATGATCAAGTTCTATGAAGCAAATAAAACTAATCTTGGTTATGGTCGATAGCGACTCTGACAAGAAGGTCAAGCAAGGTTGGGGTCACCCCGAAACCGCTGAAGCTGAAGCTGCCGCTGATGTCCTCTCTCCCAGCGACCCTAACGCCGCCGAGAAGGAAGCTGCTGCCCCCGCTGAGCCTGAAGAGGTTGTCAAGACCTTGGATGAATACTTGGCTGAGAAGGCCAACAAGTCTTTGAAGGTCGTTCTCCCCGAAGCCCGCAAGGCCAACGATGCTGATGACGCTGCCTTCAAGGGTACTGTTGCCTTTGCCAAGGAGGAGCTCCAAGACTTCTACGTTGCCAAGGAGGCCAAGACTGTCAAGAAGACCGAAAAGGTCCGCAAGGAAAAGGTCTTCGTTGAGATTGAGCAGCGCTTCCAGGAGAAGTCCCGCCCTGAATTCCGCAAGAACGACCGTCGCGGTGGTCGCGGTAACGGCCGTCGTACTCAAAAGAACAGCGCTTCCCCCGCTGTCAACCTTGAAGATAGCTCTGCTTTCCCCTCTCTTGGTGCCACTGCCTAAATGATTTATATTTAAATTCAAAATTATTAATTAAAACATGATTTTAAAAGAGAATAACGGTTTTTTGAGAGAGAAAAATAGTAGTTGGAACAGCTTTATTATTGTCGAAAGCATCAGATAGGAGAAATGTTATTTTTGAAGAAAAAGGAGCAAAAAAAAGAAGAGAATATTTATAAGCTATCAACTCCTATCTTGATGTGATAAAATGATGCTACAATCAAATTGTGGTTGGCTAAAACTAAATTAATTATTGAAAGATCAGCAAATGCTCATTAATTGTTTATTTATTTATTCTTTTTTATTTTTTACATATTCCACTTTCTCTCTCTCTCTCTCTCTCTCTCTCTTTCATTCTCTTTTTTTTTATCATTCCGCTATCATGTTTCAAAAGAAGAACCCTAAAAACCTTGCTCTTAATTTGTCTAGCAACACATTCCCTTGTAAAAGTAGTTACAAAAAACCAAAAGTAACGCATGATAATTCTCTAGGCTCTACCTTATATCATGCAGGTCCAGTGCGTATCTTACCAAACTTATATTTAGGTGCCGCACACAATGCTCAGGACGTATATCAATTAAAAAAGCACTCCATTTCAACTATTATTAATGTAGCAAGCGAAGTGATAAAACCATGCGTCATTCCATATACGATAGAATACCATCATATCCGTTGGACACACAATCAAGATAATTTAGCCAGCTTAGAATTTGGACGAGCCATTGATCTCATCAAGGAAGCACATTTTAAAAACCACAAAGTACTAGTGCACTGTCAGCAAGGCATTGAGCGTTCCGCTGCATTGATCATTGCATATCTGATTCATATGTCGCGTCGCCCTCGATTACTCTCTACCACCAAACAAGACGAAATCACCTCTCAGTCACTGGCGGGTAAAAATTGGACATTGGACCATGCCATTACCTTTGTTAAAGAACGAGCTAACGGCATTAGGCCAAACCTCTCCGAGATGTATCAGTTACATGAATATGACAAGGCGCTACCTTTAAGTGATATCCCTCGCTCATCTATCCAGACGCGTACACGCCGTTCTGAATCCATTGCCACATGCGAACCCACTTTCATGAATCCTATGAAACCATTAAATCCTCATTATGGACAGCGACGACCACGTGCCACTAGTTTTAGAGATGTCTCGAATCAATCACGACCACAGATCTGGTCTAATACAGCATTAGAACAACAGGAACCACTGTATCATCAGCAACCTACCCCACCAGAAAAGGAAAAACTTGCTGCTGCTGCTTTTTTGGTGGTATTGTTTGCAATGAGACATAAAGAAAATCCTCTCAATCCAATTTAACGAGCTAAATTCTTCTTTTCATTGCCACTATCAGTCACCTTCTAATTGACACTTCACCTCCTTTATTATAACATCATCCAATTTGTTATAAATATTTTGTAGTTATTTTTTTGATTCAATATCATATTCCTAATTAAAATGCATAAATAAAATTAAATAAATCTGCTGATCTTTTTCATAAAAAAAAAACGTTAATTTTAAAGACGAGCATAAATCAGAAACGGCGAGTTCGCTTCATTTTTAGTAGGTTTCGAATAAATTAAATGTTTAATTTTCAGTTTTTATCAACTCAGATTGTACAAAGAGGAAACATAGATCATTACATTCAGTCTTGTTTATTCATTGTCAATTAAGGAGATCAAATTGTAACACGTTCTCATCTTGACATTTAAGAAGGTTTGACATTTTCAAAAAAAAAGAAAAAATCGATTGCCATCACATGACGTAGGTTTTTTGCCCGATCTGTAGGGTGGTACAAAGAATTATCTCAATTTAAATTGGGAAAAAAGTCACCGCCTGTCCTTTTCTTCCTCTCTCTTTTTTAAAACACCTTAAAGTATGGGAGCTAAACGTATTATTGTTATTGGAGCAGGGGTCACTGGATTGACAACAGCTTTGTCATTGCAACAAAAAGGATATCATGTCATTGTTGTTGCAAAGTATTTGCCTGGAGATACAAATATTGAGTATACTTCACCTTATGCTGGTAATATAAATTGTAGATCTTTTTTTTTTTCTTCATTACTCAATTTTTATGTATATTCACCTATAGGTGCACACTGGAGAACAATGGCTCCCGCTAATGACCCTCTTCTTCAAAGTAAATACGAAATAGTGCATGAAATGTTACATAATGGGGTACTCATTTTCTTTTCCTGCTTGGATATAAACAGGTTTTGATGCAATTTCATATAAAAAGTTCATTAAACTTTCAAGAAACTATGACAAGAGTGTTACTGGTGTGATGCGAGTTCCATCTACCGATTATTATGATATTTTGGATGCTGAATCAACCGAGCCATGGTTCAAGGATGTTGTAGAAGATGTAGGGGGGTTTTTTTTTTAAAAATTAGAGTTTTCTATTCTAACTTTACAAACAGTTCAAATTCATCAAGGATAGTAAAGACCTACCTGAGGGAGCCAAAATCGGTCATGAGTATACTACAGGTAGAGTGACATATTGGCAAATGATAAAGGGTCAAATGTAATCTTTTTTTCTCACGGTACATATTAAAAAAACCCCTTATAGCTTTGTTCAACCCTCTTGTGTATTTACCATGGTTGACATCACAGTTTGTTGCATTGGGTGGTGAAATAAGACGCAAGATGATTTCACATATCGACGATGCACTTGATTTGGATGACTGTTTTTCTGCAGATGCCGTTGTCAACTGTACAGGTCTCAGTTCACGTTTTATCGGTGGTGTGATGGATCAAAAGTTGTTTCCTACACGCGGCCAGGTTATTGTCATTCGAGCACCTCATGTCAAGCGAACATTAACTCATGTTGGTAATATATAATTCGTAACGAAGATATATACCCTTTCTAATCACCTTTTTGATACACCAGGAAATGGTTATATTACCTATGTTATTCCACGATCTGACGGTACCTGTATCATCGGTGGAACTTCCAACAAGCATGATTTGTAAGTTGGCAGTAGACGAGATCATGTCCATTTACTAAATTTAGTTTTTAGCAATCCATTCTCCGATGAAGAAACAAACCAATCGATTATTAAGCGTGCACTAGAATTATACCCTTCTCTATCAGTAGATGGCAAGCCTCTCGAGATTGTACGATATGCTGTTGGATTCCGTCCTACCCGGAAAGGAGGAGTTCGTTTAGAAAACGAAAAGAGAAGTGAGTTCCAGAAAGGGAATGTTTTTTTTTATGCTTACCTTTTTTTTTTTTTTGCTATTAGTCTCAAAGAAGGATAAACGCGCGGTTGTTGTGACACATGCTTATGGTCATGGTGGTTTTGGTTATCAGTCAAGCTGGGGTTCTGCAGAACATGTTGTGAAATTGGTTGAAGAAGGTCTTAAAAATACAAGCAAACTTTAAAAAAGTACTTTTCTGGGTTCCAAATAAATTATTACTTCATGCTGAAAAGCGTGTGCATAAATCAAATGTCGATTTCTCTTGGATATTTTTTTTACGAAATGGCTTCTATAAAACAAGGCAATAGATGGTATATAAAGATTTTTGGTAGGGTTAAATTTTTGTATAGACATAGATCAATCAATTCATACAGGCGGAAGCATTTAGCTTGGTGGTCAAGAAAACAGTGGATTGGAATTATGATCACGTATGCATTTTATGTTGGTTTAACTTTGCACTTTAAAAAAGCAATCTTATTCGGAGCTACCTCCAGAACGTTTTCAACATATTTTGGTGTTCATTTACGACCTTCAGTCTCTCTCGTCAACTCACTTGTCAGTCACCTATTAAGGGTAGTATAGTGCCACTCAAATCTAAAAAAGTCATGGCTAACGGTTGCAATATTTTCAAGATAAATATTCAAGCCATGTTCATACACATGTTCCCTTTACAATTTATGACAGTTTATACGCCATAGTTTACAGTATGTTCTTTGTCGTCATCCCGTCAATGAGACATTTTGCTTCCCAAATAAAAACAAACAAATATAGCAAAATCCCATGTAGCTTTATGCTATTGTTAGATTTACAGGCTCAAGAAATGACACGACCGTGGCCTTTCAATGTATTTTTAAGCCAGATAAACCTATATATTTGCTTCACACGAAAAGACGTGCTAAAAATTAGAGTCATTGTTTTTATCGCATTATTTTTTTTTCTACAAAAGGATAAAAATAGTCTATTTTTTGCTGGAACTTCTACGGGTATCTCTTTTCATGATAATGTTCTGTAAACATGGACCGTCACACAAAAATCGTCATTAATTGTACTTTAAGGTTTTATTAGAATGAGTCCTGAGCAGATAATAATAAACTCGGGATGCTATCTGCGAATCAAATTGCTCTGATAAGATTTTTTTTGTTGAACATAATTTTAAAAATAAAAAAAAGTGTGGGGAATGGATGCATTGCCAGATGTGGGAAGACAACTGGTCTTACCATCCGTTCACTTTTCAGCAAAACGAGGGTGCGATAAAAATACATGGATCAAACGCGATTTCCATCTTCAAGGTATTCTAGAGTGGATGAAAGGCTTTTTAATTATGTTGGTACAACTGCATATATTTTTTAAGAGCACCTGGTGCTTTATTATGGTTTTCCTTGTGGGTCACTTGGTGTATATACAGTTTATGATTTGTATATATATGTGCTAGATTGTAACTGATACAAGGTGTTTAATAATACAAGAAAGTACATGAGAAACATCGCAAGAAGTACTCCCTTATAAGTACTTATGAAAAGAGTATATAAGGTAGTTTCATTCATATATAGGTCGTTTACTCTTATCAAAACATATCAACAATTCTCTCACCCATCTATATATATATATATATAACTTGAAACCACACAAGCCCAAAAATATGGTATAAAGTAAAGTTTATTTCAATTTCTTTCTTTTCTGCATTAATGAATCTAATAATCGATAACATGCGATTTTTTTATTTAGTGGCTGTTGAGTTAGAAAGAACTGAATAGGAGAGAAAGAAACGGTCAAAATCATCACCAGTTTTGCTCCTTTTCTCCGAATAACTTGACAAGAGTACAAATTTGTTCCTGTACTATCCATAAATGGGTACGCATTGATAACATGACTTTTTATAAATTTATACTTTACTATATATACGTCGGCACAACTCTCACACGAAAAATGCATTTAAATAATTTTTTTTTCCCTCTCTCTCTCTTTTTTTCTTTTTTCTTTTTCCTTTATTCTCTTTTTATTAAAAAACGAATTGATTAAATATGACTTGCAAGTGCTTAGGAAATGTTACAGTGATTGGAGCAGGCGTGATTGGTTTAACTACTGCATTGCTTTTACAAAAGGAAGGATACGATGTCACTATTGTCGCAAATCATTTTCCAGGTGATAAAAACATAAATTATACTTCACCTTTGGCTGGTGCACGTTGGAAAACAGTGGCACCCAATTCAGATTTAAGATTACAAAGTAAGAAGAAGAAAAACAGGATAAGGAAGGGGGAAGCTAAATACGTGTGTACTTTTAGGATATGATGCAGTGTCATTTAAATTCTTTTGGGAATTGGCAAAATCAAAAGCAGCAGATGCCGGTATTATGATTGTCCCAGGATACGAATATTTTGATGAGGCTAATGAGGATCAAAAGAATCCTTGGTGGAAGAATGTCGTTCCTTCGGTAAGTACTGGGTATGTTTGAAAAAAAGAAGATGGGTGTGCTTATATTGCGAGTTGTTTAGTTCCAATACCTTCAAAAAGAAGAGTTGCCTGAAGGCATCTCATTTGGATATTATTTTACAACTGGTAAGCCCGCGCATACATCTCACCTTTTGACAGTAAGTAACGCTTTATATAGTTTTAATTAGTCCCGGAAAGTACCTACCATGGCTTCAAAGCCAATTCTTAAACCTTGGTGGAAAAAGACGTGTCCAAAACGTTGAATCTATCACTGATGTGATGACGGATGATGTTGATATTGTTGTGAACTGCACAGGCTTAGGTGCCAAAAATTTGGGCGGTGTAGCTGATCAAAAAGTTAGTCCCACCCGAGGTCAAAACATTGTTGTACGGGCTCAACATATCAGAAAAACAGTTTCCATAATCAGTAAGTTTTAAGTAGTTAAAAACAATTCATATTTACTTATGCTGTTTTCCTCTTTTTTTTAAAAAAAAAGAAAAGGATAGTTATACCTATATCATCCCACGATCAGATGGAACGGTTATTTTGGGAACATCAAAACAAGAAAATAGCAGGTAAAAGCTTGTTGTACATTTTTCATGCTAATTAGAAGGGAGGCACTAATAAATGGTACTAAAATTAGTGATCCCAACGTGAATTATGCGTTGACAAAAGATATCATTGACCGCGCGTACAAATACTGTCCCGAACTCACTTTTGGAAAGGGAGCAGATAGATTGGAGATGGTAGATCAGATTGTTGGTCTCCGTCCTACCCGGAAAGGTGGACCCAGAGTTGAAAACCAATTCATTCGTAAGTTATATTGAAGTATATACTGGGTATGTAAACTCATGCTGGTGATATTTTAGAAACAAAGTCTGGTAAACAGGTATTGGTCACTCATAATTATGGCCATGATGGATCAGGATATCAATCTAGTTGGGGATCGTGCCAAGAAGCGGCTCAACTTGTCCAACAGGGACATGCTGCATTATTTAAGCAGAAAAACGACATCAAGACTCTACTGGCACATTTGTAATGTGATTCAGAAATATGAGCTTTGATGAAGAAGTGACACTTGTATATCCAAACTTGAATAAATAAACACATACCTTTCAAAAAAAGTTTTTTTTTTTTTTTTTCATAATTGCATAGCTTTTTAAAAAAAACCTCGATAAATACATAGTGGGTATGAATAGGAAAAGGATCTAATTGTTCCTTATGTTTGTGATGCTACATATAGTGATATGTTACCATAAAAAATGGCTTCTCAAGATGGCATAGGAGCGACTTGAACATGTGTGTCAAATGCACCAGATCTTTTACTTGTCTTGGTTTCATTGCTTTTGTATTCACGTCAAAGGTAATAAGTATTCAGTTGAACTGTAAGATCATCATAAAATGGACGTTGGATCGTGTAAACAAAGTTACATTCAAGTACTGCTATTGCTATACCAAAAAAACACAAACTTAATGCAAACTATATTTATTTGTCATTTTAACTAAAAAGGAACAAGAAGCATCGTGCTTTTTTTGACATCATTATAAAACTGATTCTTTATTTTATTGAGGAAAAAAAAGGGACAATGTTTTTCATATGTATTTTTATTTGTCATTGTAACTAAAGAGGATCATGGAGCATTACACTTTTTTTGACAACATCATGATAAAACGTAAAACGTATTTTTTATTTTATTTTTCATTTTAATTATTATAAAAATATAAAAAAAGGGGATGCAGTGTGGCTATACTAGAGCGCCCCGAATCCCATCGGCGCTACAAGCCAGGTTAAACAGTCCAGAGACAGTAACCTGAAAGCATTTCCACTGTTACTCTACCAGCCATGCCGGAGACTGGGTAAGTCGGGCCTCTCTGATCCCAAGCCAGGAACCATAACATAAACTAGCTGTTGCACCATTTTTTTTTTAGTGAACAGTCAGTTCAGAGGAAAAGGATAAAGAAAAAAAAAATAGGGAAAGGGAATCTATATATACTTTTTTTTGGCGTGACCGTGTTTTTGCCTGCTGACCCTTTTTCGAAGTCAGTTTATAGTGTGACATCATTCAGTCAAAAAGTGTAATAAGAAAAGAGAATACATGAAGAGCATATGGAAGCAAACAAGCAAAAGTAAAGAAGTTCATGTTTAACGTATTTTTCAGTAACATCGCGTGTCGTTAGCTTTGTACTCCTCTATAATTCATAAATGGTTTGATTTTCTTCTGGAAAAACTCCTACTTAAAAAATATTTTTTTTTATTTTTGTTCGACCACATATTTTTTAATAAGAAAAAAACGTAAACAGAGAGAGAGAGAAAGAGAGAGAGAATAAAATAGGGATGATACAACTCTAAAAAAAATTAATACAAATATTGAATGGCTAATATGGATTTTGGTATATAAATTAAATGAATGGGGGATGAGAGAAGCCATTTGTGTGTATAAGTGAGCGTGTGTATATGTATGTATATATGTGTGTATATTACTAAGGACGGTTAATAATGCATTGCTTCACTGGATCTATTGTTTCCGCAGAATTCCATTGGCGCAAAGTAGACAAAGAAACAAAGCCCATACTAAAAAGAAGAGGATACATGAGAAACAAACCTATCTAACCTGGTTCAATCCGTTACTTACCACACAAGACCAAAAGTGATTAAAGCATAGTCTGCATATCGTCTTAAAGCAGGTAAAGAAACCGCCTTAAGATGGAATAACGGTGGAAACACAAAGCATAGTGGGATGCAAAAGAGTGCGCCGACCAACGAGACAAACTTATCCAACTTGTCCTTGGAGCCAATGATACCAATAGCCGCACACAGAAAAACAACAAACACACGAAATACATTTTTTTGCCACTTGACAACGGCATTATTTTTACCTGATTTGGTTGTAAACAAGCCATTTTCCATAATACGAATGGCGGGGAAGAGTTGAAGCGGGATGGAGAGACAGATGGCCAATGAATAAAGTGTCTGGATAGAAGAGACAATGGGGTCTTTGCTAGGAAGATTTAGCAAAATGATGGTTTCCACCTTGTCACCAAACGTCATGTAAGAGATGGCACCAATCGAAATAAACAATACCGTAATTGCGCATAGGGTGCGTTTGAGAACGTGAGGGAATTTCTTGGGCTCCTTCATGGACTCGGTGATGGGTATCACCAGCCCAATGCCCTCAAATGTAAACGCAGCGGTGCCAATAAACAATGGAAACAAGGTTGGGTTCCATAGTTCGACCTGGGCAATTCCCTGCGTGAATAGCTCTTTAAAGTCATAAAAGAACAGATAGGTCAGACCCACGACAATAAAGACATCGGCTATTAATGCAAACACGGAAAGGCGTTGGATCTTGCGGATCATGGCAAGCGGGATAAATGCAAAGCTCTGTGCCAATATTAAAAGGTGCATGGGAATAGAGACTCGGCATCTTGAAAAGGTAAGAATTAATGACTGAAGGTTTTCTGCAACAAATATCATGTAAGCACACACAAAACCAATCTGAGACAATGTGATGGCAACAAGCACAGCAGTTCGCATGCGTGCGCCATACAAGACACCACCCATGTCTCCAAAGCTTGCAGGCACCGCTAGTCTGGTCTGAACCAAAAGCAGGAATGACCATAGTGATATCAATGCCCACGCAATGATCGCAAATGTGGAAAACAATAAACCGCCATTATAGAACCTATTGTTAGATAATATTTAATACCTTTTTGTTCTTTAAAAATAGTAATAATCAAGGAATGATACAAACGCTTTTGGTAAAAACATGATTCCTACATGAAAAAAAAGTCTCAGTCATTTTATCCAAATCACGAACCCTTCTTTATGCTCTCTTACCCGTGGTGACAAATGACTTTAACAACAAAAACATGGCCTTCCCAGGCGTTGCCTTTCCTTGAAACGTATGTCCAGGTTTAACTCGTGACAAGAGTGGCATAGCCTCTCTCTCTTGTAGCTGTTTAAATTGTAATGGTTCAACTGCTGTCTTTGAATTTGATGCGCTTGCCGGAAGCGGCAAACCTGCGCTACTGGAAGCATTACCCATTGATCCATATGATACATACGAGGCATTATTCAATGGTGATCCATTGTACGCTGCAATGCTCCCCTCTGGTATTTCCTCCTCGTCACTGCCGCTGTCCTCCTCTGAGGAACTATACTCTTCCTCTTCAGATGACGCCACATCGCTCAGATTCTCACCTCCGAAATGGCCATAAAGGCATAAAAACTCTACAAAACTACCAGTGACAAAATTAGGGGGTTTTTTACCCTGTTTTGCGGCCATGTTTAATACAAAGTAACGTCGGAAACCTCCGGGTTGCTTAAGTGATTGGAGTGAGGTATCAATGGTAGGTTCTCGAATGGCGGGTAAAGAGATTGATTGTGTTCTAGTTCTCTTTTGCTGTTTGTGTTCGACCTTTGCGGTCCATTTGTATATTTCGTCCAGAATAGCGCCTCCAGACAGTAAATGGTGCTTGCTATAGGTGGGCGAAGTCTCTGCACGCTGCTTGTGTCCTTTATTGTGTTTATGGTGTTTATTGCGAGAAGGGCGAGGTGGGATGAGTGAAGAAGAAGAGCCTGGTTGATAGACGAGATGGCGTTTCACTACTTTTGCCACCTGTTCTACAGGTAACTCGATCGTTAAGGAGCGTTCCATTTGGAT
>VCJI01002646.1:44159-66070 GCA_024139395.1 Backusella morwellensis | reverse complement strand
AAAAAAAAAAAAAAAAAAAAAAAAAAAAAAAAAAAAAAAAAAAAAAAAAAACAAAAATAAAAAAAAAAAAAAAAAAAAAAAAAGCCCACTATTTTATTTACACAACAGCTTATTAACGGATTAAATTCGTACCATTAATAATAGTAATTATCTAAAAATAAAACTCCATAACTAAAGTTTTCTTTTTTATTAATGCATTTGAATATCATTAACGAATGGCTTAGATGCTTGAAGGTCCTGGCGGCCCACTCTAACCTCAGCCGCACCCATAGACCCTTAAGCTGCACCCTAGCCCAACATATTTACTTTATCTATCTATCTATCTATCCGTCTGTCTGTCTGTCTGTCTGTCTATCTATCTTTCTATTTATTTATTTATTTATTTATTTATGCTTTTACTTGTTTATAAAAGAGTCCTTTATTCTGCCAACATGCACGACAATGTTTGTGATATGTATATGATGTTCTTCATCTATTGTGACTGCTTTCGATTCTGAGTCCAAGTGTCATTGCAAGTTTTTTTTGTTTTTAATTCTTGTAACTTTCAATAGCCTTTACACTACAGCCATAGTCAACAATGCGTAATACCAAAATCTTGGCCGGTTCTTCTCATCCTGAGCTTGCTGAGCTTGTTACAAAGCGACTCGGAATGCCTCTTTCAGAAACAACATTGAAGAAGTTTAGCAACAAAGAAACAAATGTCGAGATTCGTAAGTGTCTTTTTGAGTTGAAGCAAAACCACCTTGCGTACTAACCCTTTTGCGGTCTTAGGTGTTTCTGTCCGTAACGAGGATGTTTTTATTATCCAGTCAGGCTCCAAAAACATGAATGATAACATTATCGAGCTTTGTATCATGATTCAGGCTGCTCGCATTGGTTCGGCCAAGCGTATTACTGCTGTTCTTCCTTACTTTCCCTACTGTAAGCAAAGTAAGCGTAAAGGAAGAACCAGCATCACTGCCAAATGTAAGTAGAGTGAATGATACCATCTGTTTGTATTGCGGGTATTTACTTGTATTAGTGGTTGCCAATATGCTCGCTGTTGCCGGTGTCGACCACATTATTGTAAGTGATACCTTTTGCTATCCTTGATGACCAAGTGTTGATGATATTATATAGACAATGGATCTTCATGCCTCGCAAATGCAAGGCTTCTTTCAGCGCCCCGTTGATAATTTATACGCCGAGCCCGTCATTGCACGATGGATCACCCAAACCGTTCCCAATTGGCAGAATGGCGTGATTGTATCAAAGAATGCGGGCGGTGCCAAGAGGTAATATAGCCCTTACTTGTGTAAATATAATGCCGGGTATATTCATCCTATTTTGTGTTTAGAGTCACCTCATTGGCTGATGCACTTCGACTTGATTTTGCATTGATCCACAAAGATAGATCCCGCATGGGTCCCCAAGGCCAAAACAGACCATACAGTGGCATGCCTAAATCTAATGAAGGCGATTCTACTGTGCGTGTGTTTGAAGAAGAGAAGACCAGTGAAGACGCACCCCAAGATCTTACTGCAAGCATCGCATCATTGAATGAAGCTGGTGTCAATGGCGATATTGTAAATGCTGCCGTTACTGTAGTTGCCGACAAGGATGGCGAAAGCACAATCACTTTAGTAGGCGATGTTTATGAAAAAGTCGTCTTTTTGACTGTAGGTATCTTGATGAGGAAAAATGGGGTACTTTGTCTAACAACTATGACTATTTTTTTAAAAAAGGATGATATCATTGATAACTGCGGCTCCTTCTTGGATGCAGCAGATCATCTTGTCAAGAAGTGTGGTGCCGATAAGGTCTACATCATCGCCACTCATGGTGTACTTAGTGGCGACTCTATCAAGAAGATTGAAGCATGTGACAGCGTATACAAGTTGGTTGTCACCAACACTTTCCCCATTCCCAAGGAAACGATGGATCAATGCTCCAAATTGATTGTTATTGACATTTCCAACACACTTGCTGAAGCAATAAGAAGAACTGTAAGTGCAAACATGATTTTATTATTGATGTAATCGTATTCATTCATTCATTCATTCATTCATTCAATAGCACAACGGTGAGAGTGTAAGCTATCTTTTCAACCATGCCGAATAGACAACATGTAGAATCATAAATAAAATAAAATAAAATAAAATAAAATAAACAATTATATTGAAAAATGTAGTCAATGCAAATCAAGTACCAAGGTGGATATTCTGCCATGTTGGTTATCCTAGGCTTTATATTTCTAAAGTGCCATGTCCATTGGACTCCAAGCCCTGGCGTCTACTCACTAGAGCAACAAAATAATGTTGATATCCTGGATCAATAGCACTACTCATAAATGGCTCAATACTTCCACTGCAGGCAGCAATAATCGGAGAGTAAAGGAGCATTGAACAAAAAGACCATCAAGAGAACAGAAAATGAATCAGCTCTCAAATGTACTTACAATGAAATAGAAAGAAAGAAACGCTTGCCAGCCTCCAAGTCCATCGTGCATTCTTTTTATGAGAGCACTGAGCCATGCGCCTTGGCCATTTTAATGAGCCCACAAAAGGAAAGTGGGGGTGACTAAAAATGGGGGGAGAAACGCTTGGCCATTCAAATTGGTGGAAAGAAAAAGGAAGAAAAAAAAGTGAAACTTTTTTTCCTTTTCTTTTTTTTATTTTTGTTTCCTCACTTGTTTCTTCATACTTTTCGCCTTCTTTGGCGATGAAAACTAAAAAGAGCAAAAGCAATTCGTCAACACCGCGAACAGTTGAAGACGACTCTTCTTCAAATCAGAGTCGTGGAAATGCGTTTTCTTTTATAAAGAATCGGTTTTTTCAAAGTGGAAATAGCAACAACAATAACAACAATAACGTAGGAGGCGCAAAAACGAGCTCCCATGGCAACAAAAGTCCTCGAGCATCCAGTTCGTCTACGCGGTTAAATAATCAGCCTATAGCGATTCAAGATACTCACGCCAAAAGGGATGATAATGATGATGGTACTGCTCCACTTTCAAAGTCCTTTGAAGAACAGTCTAATTCAGACTTGAAAACCAACAAGCCTGCACGTCCAATGTCGATGATGGGAATGGACAGTCTTCAGCTTATCCAGTTGGATTCGTCACGTACTAGAAACTCAACAACTGAAAAGAGAACAAGTCTAATCATTATCAGAGAGGGCTACTTGTTTAAAAAAACCGATTTTAAGCCTTTCCATAAGCAGACTAAATTGGACCGTGGATGGAAACTCTACAAGGTGATTTTAAGAGGTCATAAGCTTTATCTTTACAAGGTCGCCTCTGAATCGCCTCTTCGATCTTTGTTTCCTTCACCCAAAGACCCGGCACTTCAATCTACCAGCACTTCTAGTGGCAGCTCAGCTAAAACAGCGGCAAGAATGCCATCAAATATGAAGCCAGTGAAAAGTGATTTTGATCGCCAAGCACAGCAAGTATTGTTCTCTAAATCCACCATTAATCAGGCAGCGGTTTTTATGGAGCTCAACCAAGTATCATTGCAGCCTTTACAGCAGGTTCACTTGATTACGACTCAGGATGGTTTTCTCTACGTTTGCAATCGTCCCGAGTCACCGAATCAGCTGTGGAAGATTGAAACCAAGCTCTCCATCAGCAACCTTAGACTTGACTTTATCGAATATTCAGACACTTCTTCTTGCTCACAGCATTTGCATTCAAATGGACATCTCCTGTTCAATATCTCGTATGTGAACAGGCCATCCATCCTTGGATTCTATTCAACTCAATACCGTGATAGTGGACAAGCTTGGGTCAGCTCCTTCCAGTGCCAGATGGAATCAAGCAGAAAGCCGGGCCTCCCTTTGGATGAGGAGGATCTTCTTTCCAGCCGGTCTGGAGGCAGCACAAGCCATGAAGAATGGGATGACTCGATTATTGGCAGGATGTACGACGCTACACAAAAGGATCCGATTCGGAAGGACCGGGCCGGTGTGGTGCAAGTCCAGGGAGGCACGCTTGAAGCGATGGTTCTTGAACTACTAGCAACCGAGGATAATGAGTTTATTGATGTTTTCTTGACCACTTACTCTACTTTTACCACAGGCTCCCACCTGATGATGGCAATTGCACCCTACGCCGAAAAGCCCGACAGGAAGGATCGTTTGTTGGACTTGATGACAATTTGGTGTCAACGCTTTAGTCTGGATGTAATGGGCGATGTAGCTACGAAAATGATGGCAATACTGGACACCATCTCAGTGGATGAACGAGCCCTTACAGTGAAGGAACTGGTTCTCAAAACTGTGGCTGAAAATAGTGAATTCTTAAACTCTTTGCCTCTGTCGGAGCACAATGAGCAGCAGCAGCAGCAGCAGCAAGTGGAAAATATAGCTGCTTACGATGTATTGGATGCGAAGAACCGGGATTCTGTCAACCTTTCCAACTTGTTCCTTACAGGCCTTACACCAGAGGTCTTTCTTATCGTCGATCCAACCAGCTTTGCAGAGCAAGTTTACATATTTCACATATCGCAGCATCAGCAGTATCAGCAGATCATTCTCAATCCTCTGTCTTATTTACCAAAACCTCAGTCACCGGTTCAAATGTTGAATTCCTTACTATTTACAACTGCATCACCTCATTTTCTTACAAAAATCATTCGAAGTCATATCTTGATCGATTCTCAGCAGCAAGAACAAAAGGCTGGATTGCTGATCCGTTCGGAATTGCTGGAGCATTGGATTCATGTTGGATTGCGCTTGATCGAGTTGGGCGATATGACCGGCTGGTGTGCGGTGGCAATGGGCGTGTGTTCGGTTGGCATTGTCAGATTGCGAGAAACGTGGAAAGCAGTCGATCGGGCATTGGTGAAAATAGTTCAGGAACAATGGGCAAAGATATTGACAGAGCACGGGCTTTTTAATCAAAACAAATGGTCAGATGAGTGGAGTTCTGACATCATATTCAAATTTGCTCAGGTGCTTGATGTCGATTATCTAAAATTGCGGCAGAATACCGACACGCCAAGTCTGCCGTTTTTTGGAACAATTCGTCAGTCCGTGGATTGCTTAAAAAGACGCATCAATCGCTCATTTGGTCCTGGTATCATCAACTTTGATGAATGTCGGTTGATCTACAATACCATCAAATCAAGTCTTGATGGTTGGAATGAACGGTGTCGTGGAAAACTGTTCTTGCCGGGAGCATATGTTGGATTTCCGGTGGTGGCGCCTCTACAATCTTTTTTCGAGCATTCTGTTACTGATCTGACGTCGGTTCCTCATGATCTCAAGTATTTGCAAGAGTGTTCCCTTGCTTGTGAGCCAAAGATATTTGGTCAAGGCTATGACAGGCGTAAATTTAGTTCTCATCATCAAGGAGGATCAGATGTATCTCCACCTTCGTCGTCTTCGCTGATCTTTCCAGAGTTACTTTGTAGCTATCGTCTGATTGATCTTATATGTATCATGAATGACTCTTCTGATACGGGTGCAAACTCTCCTAGTGGTGGTGGTGGTGATGGTGGTCAAGAAAGCAGTGCATTTGTCAAGACACATCCTCGTAAAAGAGGAAAGAATAGCAGCATTCGCTCTCTTCGGTCCTTTTTAGACGATAGTCAAAGCGCTAAGAATAATCTGACAAAGAATAACCTTCGTTCACTTCAGTACTTACCGATTACTAGCTCCTCTTCTTATTCAAGTCTTCTCAATGGTTCTTGTCCAACCGCTCTAGACCTGTCTTCTCCTTCCAAAGGCTCTAACCGAAAAGCGTTTCGTAGAAGAACATACAGCTTTCCGTCTTCCAATTCGAGTATTCCTCCAGGGAAAAATGATATAGAGTCGGATCACACTAAAACATGGCTGGGCTCTCTTATTTCAAATCGCTACCATCGCACCTATTCAACAAAAAATCTGATTGATACTCATAGAAGAAATAAATCTTATTCTGGTGGTAGTGGCGAAATAGTTTTGAGTGTTCAACAGGGTGAATTGATATTCAAGGCATCTGCATTATTAACTACAGATAAACTAGAAGAAAAGAATAAACTAGGAGATAATGGTAGGTTTTCTTTTTTTTTAAAAAAAAAGCCAATAATAATAACAATAATCATAATAACAAAACCCCCCCTTACATTTTTATTTTGAATAGAATCCACCGAGGAGAATCAGTTTACATTATTGGTTCATGTCAAAGGAGGATATCTGGAATATTTGGTTGAATTGCTTGTTTTTGGAATCACGCACTATATGGATACACTAAAGGATCAATGGCGTATGATATCACTCACAGAAGACTTACAAAAAAATGTTCCAGAGAATATTACCATGGATGATGATGAATATATCAGCACTTTTTTTGTAACATACCGAACTTTCTGTTCCAGCACACACCTGCTAGATATGCTGCAAAAGAAATTTGCCAATGCAAAGGAAGACTCGGCGTTATCCTCCAAGAAGAAAAACTCCCTTATACTTCTCGAGTCTTATTTTCAATCACCAAACGCAACTAGTAACTCGGTGCAAGAGGATGGTCTGTCTGGCTATGATTGGAAAAAGATTGCATTTATTCAACTCCGAGTTTTGAATATTTTACTTTACTGGAGTGAAGAGCACTTTTATGATTTTATAGATGAAGTCGAAATCCACCGCTATATCCACACGTTTCTTCACAAGGCAAGGGAGGCACTCAACGATTGGATTACTCCTCTAGAATCATTGACGCCTGATGAGTCTAACAGTCAATGGGAAAACATTTCTGACGCACTGGCCACTTCCAAAGTCATCAAAGATAGAATGAAAGAACTTCAAAAACAGTTCCTGGTAAAATCGCTCTCGCCTTGCTACGACATGAAAGCAATCGAGTTTGACCCTGAATGTTCACGCGGAGCAGAAGAACTCTACCGACACTTGACAAGTGGAGATACAAAATACCATACCACCCTTCAGCTTGCAACAAACAGATTGATTCCATTGACTATTTCCAAAAAACCTCGTGATAGTGATGCAGGGAATGTAGTTGACAGATACCCTGCGGAATATTTGCTTGAGCAGGTTGATAAATCGGTACGCCAACTCTTTGTTTCAGTCACAATGCAGGATTGGATTCAGACTTTTGATGTCTTTGAAGCACAGTCGGGTGATCTCTATGCATGGCTTCCAGCAAGAAAACCTTCTCGCACTTCCAAAATAGCCTCTTCGTTATCCAGACTAGTAGACACTCCATCAGCCCATCTTCCAGACTATCATGTTTTGCCAGAGCAAGTTATTGTATCCGATATATTTACTGCCATTGAAGGCGCAAAACGTTCTGTCGTTTCACCTTCTGCCTTCTCTGATGACGATTTGTTGTTGGCCTTCCCGGGTGCAATTCAGTATCTTTATTGTATGCATTTCATTATTCGTAGCTGGGTTATTCATGATATATCTTCTACTACTATTGATTTAAAAACAAGAGTACTCCGCATCGAAAAGTTTTTGCAGATCATTATGGCCAGTCGTGCATCAGGAGAAACGGTTGTTCTTTGTCCAGAATTGAAAGACGATGACGATAGTAAGAAAAGGATACCAGGTTTTGTTGAATATGCTATATCAAGTGCGCTTGTTAGTCCCCAAGTAAGAATGTTCACGAAAGCATGGAACGATGTGGCGATGCAGCACGACCACGCCAATCTTGATACACTCGAAAGTTTATTGCACCAAATTCAAAAAACCCAATTGCGAGCGCCAAGCAAAAACGAAATTAAGGAGGAGTCAAAACCAAATTTGATCGTACCTAGTTTGGGGTGGATCTTTGAACGTATTCTTGAACTTTGTGTCGGTGTGCCAGATACGCTTGAAAGCCGCGATAATGTGATCAATTGTGATAAAAGGAGATGCGTCTTTCACTTGTTACAGCTGATAATGAACGCCCAAATGGATGTATATGAACAAAAGGCTGAAGAAAAGAGTATTGGTATGTCTTTCCTTATTTCACCTAATCCAGAGTCAACAAACTGGAAAGAGCTTAGAGAGTTTACGGCACGAGAGACAAACAAGTCAGCTGGAAATGCCACTTCCGGAAGTCTAGCATTGCGTGGACCATCGCACAAGTCCCATGTGTCGCGCACATCTATTTTTGGTAAATTGGTAACGGAGCAGATGGACAAGATGAAACGGGACTTCAAGGAAAGAGATCGTGTTGATAAAGAATGGCTCACACTCCAGCATAAATTACAAAAGAAACAGTTGGAGCATGCTCGACAATCCGAGAAGAACGAACAGAGTCACTCAAATGCAACAAAGCACCAGCATGTTGGCCACCATCATTCAAGTAGTATGATGCCAAGAATTAATTCATTCCTTCGCGGATTACGCCCGCAATCCATGGTAGTATCTCCAATACAGCATATATTCCCATCCATTCACACGGATGCTAATTTTGCAACGCTCAAAGCTTCTACAGTCATCAATCTGATACATTCTACAACATCAGTTGCCAGTACTTACACAAAAAGAGAATTTGTGTTTCGCATTGTGACGGAGGAAGGTGGGCAGTACTTGTTTCAAGGAATGAGCCGTGAGGATATGTATGACTGGATGCACCAAATTAATAATGCAGCTCGTGAAGGTGCAGCCAAACGTCAAAGTGTTTTGGCAGCAGAGTCCATGAGTGATGAACCGTCAGCACAAAACCTCATAGTAAACGATGTATCTAGAATTCAACCACCTACTAGGTCTTCTGTATATGGTGTTACTTTAGACTATTTGATGCGTGATGGGAAGGTGCCTACGGTTGTTGACAAGTGCATTACCGAAATTGAGAAGCGGGGTTTAGAAGAAGTGGGCATTTACCGTGTTGCTGGAACTGGCTCAGTTGTGAACGAACTCAAGGCCGACTTTAATAAAAACATTGACAAAGTAGATTTAAGTGATCCTGCTTGGGCAGACATAAATGTTGTCGCAGATGCATTTAAACAATTCCTACGTGAGCTTCCCGAACCATTATTAACTTATACATATTATGATGAATTCATTAATGCTTCAGGTAACTAAAAAAAAAGGAAATTAAATTTTCATTTTCATTTAAATATTAATGGCTTGGCTTTTGATATAGCATCAGAAGATCATGATGAAAGAGTGTACCTTATAAAAAAAGTGCTGAAGAAACTACCATTTAATAACTATATGTTATTAAAAAGAATAATCGAACATTTTGTCATGTAAGTTTTTTTTAGGATTAATAATTCAACTGATTTTAACAATGGATGCTTATTTTGTTAGTGTAACTGACTTTGAAGCAACTAATCATATGTATGCAACTAACTTGGCAATTGTATTTGGCCCTACATTACTTCAGCCAGCTCCTGGACCTGCATCTTTTGCAACGACAATGTCAAACCTGGGTCATCATCAAAACATTGTTAAATACCTCATTCTAAATTATCATTATCTATATGATGTAGAGAGTGACGAGGTGGATCCAGTAAAAGAGAGTGATTTAAAGTGATTTATACATCCATTTCATAGCAGTCTAATTTTATCCCTTTGCTTTTTTTCATGGCTGGTCCATACATCTTGTTTTCCATCCTATAAATTACCATAATTATTGATTTTACATAAATAAACTAATATTTTTTTAAAAAAAGAAAGTAGTATTATTTTTTAAATTGTTTCTAACTCTCTGTGCATAAATATCTTGAGTCAATCCAAGCAATTTCTGTTCTAGAACACAAGCTGTCTTCAGGCTGAACTTAAACATCACTTATTAGACTTTTTGTATAAATACCCTTCTTTTTTTTATCTTCTCTTTTATTTAATTTCACAAAAAAAAATTCTCGAATGCAACTTCATCTCATCATGTCCCCACCAATAACTCCAAAACAGCGTATTGAGTCAATTTTTCTAGAAAAAAATAATAGTTGGGTATCTTTACCATCGTCTTTACCTTCTCTGACCCATTCGCCACCAGAAATTAGAATCGATCCTAGCTATTACAGTACAATAGATCAAAACGTGACAACGCAATTATTTAGTGATACCCATAATAGAAGCAGTAGTATTAGTAGTAACAGTTGCAATTCCAGTGACGATGATGAAAGTACAACCAGCTTATTAACCACAATTCCTCACCATCGGATGAAAAAGAAGCCTTCTCCGTCTCCGTCATCACCTACAGGTTCATTTTTACTTCCCGTATTTGATTCATTTAACTCTTCTTCAAAAGTAAAGCAGGCAACTAAAAGAAAGCATTGTGCAACAAAAAATGCCTTGGCAATTCCAGCAGATGAACAAAATCAGAACGATTCTACCTCGGATGAGTCGTCTGGGATTATAATTAGTAAAAAGGCCAAGACAGCTGCAGCAGTTATTTATGACACCCTAGACATTGATATCCCAGACGATGTCGTCTTCAGTGATAAAACCGAATGGATACCAAAGCCTGAAGTATTTAATAGAAAGCCTGGTGTCCGTGTTTATTGGAAAGGTAAAATATAATAATGCAATTGAAGCATTCTGTTATTCACCCTCCTCTCTTTTCTTTTTTTTTTCTTTCGTATTCTAGGACCACCATTAAATATTCGTACAATGGAATACTTTGATAGATTGCATCCCGGTGAAGTAACCATTGCTGCCACATTAAGGTTAACTCCTGAACAGTATATTAAATGCAAACGTGCTTTAATATTGGCGGCATATGAAGCCTCTGAAAATAACTCTTTGTTCCGCAAATCAGAAGCACAAAGAGTTTGCTGTATTGATGTCAATAAAACTAGTGCTCTTTGGAACGTTTTTGGTAAATTAGGTTGGCTTGGTACAAAATGGCCCCGATAAAGCTAAAACGAATGCAGAAAAAAATAATTCTTCGCTACGTAAATCATACTCCTCTCATATTCTGTAAATAAACATTTAAACCAAACCGTAATTATAAATATATTTATAGAATTTATACACTCTTAATAATTTAAAATGAGCCAAGACAACAAGCCCTTTTGTAGTTGTTGGCAAATAAATAATATTCACCGAAAAGCTGTTTTTTTTTTCTTTTGAACAACTCCCCTTTTTATTTCTAAATGAGATACTTTTCTTTCGTGTTTGTTACACTTGAATTATTATTATTTGATTAGTATTAAAGAGCAGTGGTCTTAACTATGAACTTATCAGATATGAATAAAGCTTTTAACTTCTAAAAAGAATAAGGAATATTTTTCTTTTATTGGTGAATTGTTTGTATTACTTTTTTGTTTTTCTGTTTTTTTTTTCCTTCCTTGTAAACCTTCTGCCTATTCTGTGGTAGCTTAAAAAAAGATTCAATTGCCAAGAAAAAAAAACTATCAACTTAATTTTGTACTGTAATACTTGTTTAATCTGTCGATCGTTGTATCACAAAACGTAGAAGGTCATTATTGGCCTCTCTCAATATCTTTTTCCAACACTTTGTTCTGTATCACAACATTAAATGACCGAATAGAAGATAGAGTTTGGGCTTGGCAAAAAAAGAATTTATATTCAGAAACTGTTGATCAAAGCAACAAAAGCGTAAATAATCTTTTTAGTGAGAAATAAAGTTACAAAGATGGAAATTGGTTTTCTTTAAAGGCATGTGATTATCATTTACTAAACATAGTATTCCATGCTTCTTTTTTTATTTATGGTGTTTCAAACTGTACCAAGTTTATCCATGTGGTGCGTTGTTGATTTAATTTTGTTTTTCTGTAAATAAATATGATATACTACTCAACGAACAATGAAATAAGAGATACCTAGTCAGTTGGTCTAAACATTTTGCAACTTGGAGATATTTAGCCGAAAGTATGGACAATGTGAATAAATCGAAAAAATTGAGACCTTAAAAAATGCAAGTTTGTATCCTATTTTGTTTTTAGAGAACTCTCTCTCTCTCTCTCTCTCTCTCTCTCTCTCATTCAAAATTGAGTACAAAATTTTAAGTCTCTTTTTTTTGGAAGTGGAGGTAAAAATAAATACGGTTAATATGTGGCATGATGAATCCCCCTAGTTTTTATTTTATTTTTCTTAGTGTTTGGTACAAAATTATAGGAGAGCAGGTGTTCTATAAAAAAGCCGGTGATTTACAAGCTGTGATATAGCTGAAAATGACACGGTAAAATCAATCAATTTTCCATCAGCTGAAAGACCAGTATTTACTTTATTCTACTTGTTTCCTGTGCCTTTTTTATGTTTACTCAGGCTTGTTGATTTTACCAATAGAGCTAAATTTGTACAAGCCGATCAAATATCCGATTCTGTACCTTGGCTTAAAACAAAACATCCTTTTTAACAGAATTACGATACTTAATTTAAGACACCCAACTCTTTCTTTCACTTATACTCAAATGTCTAATTTGATATGGACTGAACTCCAGCAGCCTGTGTATCCAATGGAGTATAACAATACTATCACTTCTCATAAATTAAAGTATCAGTCAACTCCAAAGGTAGTAAACCACCCATATATGCAACAGCTTACTTCACGCAGAGAATCCATCAGCAATAATAAAGACGAGCGAGGTGAGCAGCAACTACAAAAGCCATCTTCACCAAAAATATGTACAAAACGAAAATCTCAGTCTAGTAAATATATTGAGGATGATGAGAAGCGTAGAAATTTTCTCGAAAGAAACAGACAAGGTAATGGCAACTGTGCTAAAGTTAATTATAACTTATATATACTTCTTTTGTAGCTGCCTTGAAATGCCGTCAAAGAAAAAAACGGTGGCTAAACAACCTTCAAGCAAAGGTAGAATTTCTATCAAATGATAATGAACAGCTACAAATACAGGTTAATTTGATGAGAGAAGAAGCAACTAATCTTCGAAACTTGTTGATGGCTCATAAAGATTGCCATTTAAATAAAGTCATCCAGTCACAACAGCAGCAGCAACAGTTTGGAAGGATAATATCAACAACATCTAACACAAATTATATAAATACTTGATTTTAATTTAACCCTTTTAATTATTAATACACATATTCCCAAAAAAAAATGCGTTTACGTACCAGTGTTAGTGCCGCTAGTTATTGAAGATAGTTTGTTGTGCTTTCAAAATGATACTTTGGATAGTTTTTTTTTTTTTGATAGTTACTGTCAACTAAATATATTTGTTGGCATATAATTAAAGGAATACTAATACTAAAGCTTGAAAGTTGCCTGATAATATCGACAACATTCTATACAAACATGTGAATTTAGCAGAACTATTTATAATACCAGTACCTTCCATTGTAATAAACACTACTTCCATTGCTATTTTCAAGGATTGTATAACATACTTCAAGTGACCAGATTATGCCACAACAGAGTAGTATTTGAGAGCATAGGATTCTCTTTCTTTTTAAATTTTAGTGTTGATGTTCCAATTTAAAAATAATATAGATAAACCATGAAAAAAGCCAGGTTCCATTGTAGCTGGCCATTTCGAGTGCCACATCACAATACGAGCCGTGAGTCACTGCCATGTATTTATCATTCTTTGCTTTATCACGTCTGGGATTGTCTAGACTGGTTGTGATTTTTGAAGCGTCATCTGGGAGCTCGTTTTTTATAAAGGTCACCTCGGCTTTACATTTAGAATGGAATCCTTGCACGCTTTTAAGATCAAAGAGAAATACAAATGAAAGGAATAGAATTTTTTCAGGTGAGAGGGAATAGAGCATCTTGCTTGCTTTGTACGAATCGTAATGATAGTCGAATATGGCTCTGGTAATATTTGTACCTCTGGGAGATGTCCAGCTATTTTTTGGCAACAGACCATTTTTCTCTCGTATCGTCCGTGAAGTAATCAAAGTAATATTGAGCTTTTGGGTGTCGTTCGACGCTATTAAAGCTACTCTGGCTATCCTGGATATCCTGGATATCCTGGCTATTTGGTATATGTTCCTCTTCTGGCTTGTCTAACTTGATTCTTTGGCTTGCATGACTGCTTTCACCTTCCTCAACGTAATTTCTTTTTTGCTGTTATATTCCCAACGTAAAAGATAAGAATAGAGCGACAACAAAAATAATGAAAAATAAACGAACTACATGTATCATTTTCTCTACGTCACATCTTCCAATATTTGAGCTTCTTCCGCAACTACAGTATAAATGATGGTCTTGGCTTGACTTCTGAGATGCTTTTCGTTCCTTTTCATTTTCTTTGTCAAACTTTGCGCAGCATGCATAATTCTGGATTTTGTTGTTCGTATAATATGCGTGTAAGCGTGCACAGTATCCTTGAAGTAAGCCAGTTTCACCAGTTTTTGGGCGCTGTCTGTCTGAAAGTCTTTGGAATTATTATGGGCATGTTTAAAATCGCGTTTTACTAGGATACCTTTATATGCACTACACTTTTCACTACAAAAAAAGTAAGAATCATATCAATGCAAAATTATGTCAAAATGAACTTGAAATAAATGTTACCTTTTGTAAAGAACCAAAACGATATGAGTTCAGATGAAGTGATGACCTGTTAATTTTCGCTTATGAAGCCATTTCATTGTTGTCACAAATAAAAGAGCCGGTTCTTGTGGAGTGGTGGTTGGCTATTTAATAAAAGTAAGGTATCAGTGTATATTATCAAAGGTCTATCTTACCATAATATGAGGTGACTGTGTCCGTCTTGACTGAAATAAAGAAGTTCGTTTTTTGTTGATCATAGTAAATTAAGGGAAAGAAAGATAGAGAAAGATAAATAAAATCAACTGCATCCCGCTTTTAGTATCATTCATCCCACAGAAAAAATGAGCCACGTAATAATTTTTTTGCTTCTGATAAACAAAGGAAACAAAGAAACTATGCTGCACAAAACAGTCAAACCATCGTTCTCCTTACTATTAGATAGAGTTACTTTTTATATATAACAACAACAATATACTGTATAAAAAAAGTGTCCATTTTCTATCAATCAATAATCCAGTAACATGATCATATAAAGTATAAAATTGGGAGCACTCCAATCTATTATTTTTCTCACTATAATAGTGAAAACAAGTATATCACAAATCACAATCCTTCTTGATAGAAATAAAAGTAGTGTATTCAAACTTACTCATATTGCCCTGCCCTATAGGGATGGAATTTAGCCACTTAAAAGTTATTTTAGACCAATAAAGATATACAAATTTTGAACTACATGCGTATAGCTCCTACGGTAGGCCAAGCACTGGTCCATCCAGAATGCCCTTCCTCTACAACATACTAGCATACTAAACACCCCAACATGTACTTAGCATAAGGCCGATTATTTATTGGTGGAAATAGTTTTTCCAAAGTTAAGAAAATCTCATGAGGAAAAAATAAAAAAAACTACTGGAGCCCACTGCTATAGTATAAATGTTTCCATTATAAGCGATATCCGAGTTTCATTCAATTTCATGATGGTGTAACAAAAAATTAGGTGATTGTTTAATTCTTTGAAAAAAAGTAAAGAAGAGATCAAATTGGCACATTTTCGCTTTGCTAAATACCTTTAAAGAGGAGTTTATAAATACATCATATTTTAAATACCGCAAATTAACTTTCTATGCTTTACATGGTGGCAGACCTGGCTATGTTGCACAAAGTCGATCCTTAAGAGCCCAGAACCATCGAATATTTGGTAAAGATCTGCTTGTTAGACTTGTAGAACCAAGTTTTGAAGGTGATTTTCACTCTGAGCAGCTTTTTTATACTTTTCTGTTGAATCCACGAAATTAATTGGGCAATTTGCGATATACTTCGATGCAAAACCCAGCAACTTGACCAATCGCTGTCGGCTACTATTAATACACAGTTGTTTTTCAAGAAAAAAACTTTCCATCTTTCTTTTTCTTTTGAAACTCTCCTTCTTTTCTCCACTTACCTCATTTTTTTTATATATATATTTCCAAACTTTCGACTTATTTTTGTTCTTGTATTTCGTACCAGAGCATCAATAGTCATTTACATACATATTTTCCCATATAGATAGATAAATAAACAGATACAAATATACTATCTGCTTATATTTCATCGCCATCTTTCTCATAGCAAAATCACTGCACATTTTACTTTACTTGTTCAGTACTAATATATAAAAAAAAAATTATAACACTATGGTTTCATCTATCTCAGGGCCAAGGGGAAAACAGCGTCTTGCTTTCTTTGGATTTTTCATAGTCGCTATTTTCATCTTGCTTTTCACAACCATGAGAGGCTCAACACCAACTCTTGGCAACAATAGTTGTCATACCACACGTTCGCTACACACACCACCCGCACAACAAGTCCGAAAACACACTTACCTGGATCTCAATAATTTAAATTCGACAAAATTTGGTAAACAGGCCCGAGAACATATCCTTGTCTTGACTACACTTCAAAACGATTGGAAGTATATGGATAACTATTTCAGTCTACTCGATCGTTCGACTTACCCTAATAAACTTATTTCTATTGGACTTCTTGTATCGGATTCTACAGATGGAACTATAGATGAAATTAATTTTCATGTAAACAGACTACAAAACAGATGGACTAATCGCTTTTACGAAATTGATGTTTTTCAAAAAGATTTTCAGTTTGAACATCGCAAAGATGATACCTCATTGGACTCAAAAAGAGCTACCATGGCTAGAGCACGCAATTTCTTATTAGCATCTGCTCTTAAAGAGTACCATAGTTGGGTTGCTTGGATCGATGTCCAACTTCACTCCTACCCTGCATCTATTTTCTCTGATTTAATGCTGGCTGATAGCGATGTTGTTGTCCCTAATTGTCTGTTATACAAAGAAGATGGTTCTTTTTGGGCTTTTGATAGAAACAATTGGCAAGAGACTGATAATTCGCTAGAGAGACAACAACAGATGCCTGAAAACCAAGTTCTGATGGAAGGTAGCAATTGCAGACTATATAACATCTATGCCGCTGCAAATTTAAGATATACTTACACCTATTACTCTCCTTCAAATAGATTACAATGAATATTCAGTGGGACGATATTTGGTATAATTTATTTGCTCTACACAAAATAATCAAGTTTTAATTAACTAATATTGTATTGTAATGTCTTTTTTTAGCTGGTTGATATGCCAACACATGAAGGAAATGACTTCAAAGTAGATTTAGATGGTGTAGGCACAACATTTACATTAGTTAAAGCTGGTGTCCATCGTGAAGGCGCAATATTTCCCCCATTTGTATATGAACATGAGATGGACGGAGAAGGATTTGCAAAAATGGTGAAAGCAATGGGTTATTCAGTACGCGGAATCCCAAGCTATACCATTTATCATATGTAATACCTGTCATCTATGTATATCCATAATAGAAAACATACATTCTTTTTCTCTTTTTCCCCCCTTGTTATTCACTACATTTTAATTATCTCTTTATTCTGTATTAAAATTTCCATTTTTTTCTATTGCCAAGTGACACTGCTAAAAGAGTTACACAATCTCAACTTTTTTTATAAATTAAATACTTTGTAATTTTATATGATAACTGGCAGTGCTTTTATATCAATGTTTTTGCTATTTTTACTATTGTTATTTCTAAACACGGCAAACAAAATTGTGATCTTAACAATTTAAATAAACTTATCAGACATCATATCAACAGCTTGTAGAGATGGTTGTAAATACTCTTATGAAAGATATTTACTCTGTTGTGGGCGGAAATGACTTGGCTATTTTCCTTTTCTTAGTAAATGATATATATCGCAGATTTTTATGAACTAATAATAGTAGCATGGAAAAGCTATTGATAGTGTTGATGTCACGTATAAGTTCGCTCATGAATATTCAACAACACAACTAAATTTAGAAGCTAAATAAAGATATTGTTCAAGCAAACGGTTATAGAGAATGATAACACAAAGTTAATTGAATGACGTTTTTGGTGTTGCTACCAATTTTAAAAAAAGTAAAGACCAAAATTGATCCATACTATTTGAAAAAATTATGGACATACCTTTGTTTACTTTATTCCATCCATAAAGTGTTTTTTCATTTGGTTGAAGTACATTCAGTCAGACTTATGGATTCTGCATCTTTAAAAATTTCTAGCAGTTTCCTAAAACATAGGTACTTACAAATCAAACTTAGAGAATAAATACTGGAGTGGATTTTTTTTATCATTTTTTTGACACATATCTTTTCATGAGCTCACTTATGTCACCTGTAGTGTTAGTAGCATATATATTTCCATTTTATAAACATATTCAAACATCATTGGCATGTATATAATGATGGATAATAAATATAATTTCTATCATTAACACGCCTAGTCAGCTATGTGTCCTTATGATTACGATTGATAAATTCAAAGGTGGTGATTATAGATGATGATGATGATTTTAGAAGTCATCGGGAAAATTGCTTTCATTTCCTGATAAATCAGCACGGGGCCCATTGCCCATACAAAAGGAGAGGAAAGTGATTTCATTCCTTTGGCCATCTTAATTTTTTTTGCGATTTTTTCTTTCTTTTTGGTAGATTTGCTTTTGCAGGTGCAATTATGAGATTGCGTTTTTGTATCCTCAGTCGCCTTTGTGTTGGTAGCTATGGTAGATGGCGTTGAGCTTATTATTGCGATTGTATAATACCTTGGTTTAAAAGAGCGTAAAAGTAATGTTAATAATTTTGTTGGAAAATATGTTTATATAAACTTGTATCACTTATGGATACTTTGGGAGTGGTGCTAGTTGGCTTCCTGGATAGACTGTTCCATGATTGTTACGAGCATCGTGTTTATTTGTTTTTTTAATATAAATCGAAAATAAATTGCCATCTAAACCCAAAGCGGTGATTTGATAAAATTAGCATTTCATTAAAGCAAATCGAAGAATAAATATGATAAACTTCTTTTCTCGAAGGAATAGGTATGATGCCGCAGCCACTTTTTATTCGTTTAAAAAAGTAAGTGACACAAATTTAAGGAGAAAGATAAACCAAATATTTCATGTACTTGACAATAAAATAGCTTTTATTTCTAAATTGATTAAAATGCATATACCCAATTAACACTTGCTGTGTATTGAAAGACTCAAGTGTTTTTTTTTGTTTTTTTTATTTAGATCGAAGAAAAAATTAAAAAATGAAATAAGGTATCCTTCGTTAAAAAGAATATAAATGCTCCAACCATTGATCTACATGCCGCAATAGAGTATTCAATGTCAAAAAAGTTAGATGACATAGTCTATACCTGTGTACGAAATTAGCACACTACTGTTATTTGCTATAATATCGATATTCTAATACTTAAAATATTCTATCCTTTCTTTTTTCTATGTGTTAACTTAATGCATATTGTTTTACCAGCAGCTGTCCGATTCCGTATGACTCATTTGATGTTGAACAAATACGAGAATTGACGACATTTTTATTTCAAAAAGATAATTAAGGTTTTATCTTCAAAAGCCACGAAGTCCAGTTAATAGCAAATTTTACTCACATCACACCTTCAAAAATGATATGCGGCCAGTTGAAAAAAAAAAAAGTTCCACCTTTGGATATCAAAACTTAAACTATTTCCATTAAATACATAGCCAAGAAAAACCCAAGTTACAATCTGCACATTGAATATTCGTAATAATAAAGTGATTTGAAATGTATAAGATATGAATATAAATGACATGCTAGGTGATGATGGTCAAGAGTGAAAGGAGAAATTGAAGAAGACCTCCTCCATCTGTAAATGCTATCTATTAAAATAAAATTAGTTGCCAATTTAAACATAGCGATAATCTTGGATATAAAATTAAGTCTATTTTATAATCTCAATTGTTAATGTAGCCTATTTTAACTTCTAAAATTGTATAATGAGTGAGCAGTTCAGTGTAAGTATTTTACTATTACCTTGATCATTGCCGCAAACCTAACGGGAAAAAAAGGGGCAAAGTGAAACCATGTTAAGCACGTGGAAGAATCTGCCACTCATATGACCAGAATGGATTAAATCTGTGAGATCCCCTTTTATCGAATCGAACTATTGTGATTGTATCAACTGGTTTCTTTAATTAATAAATCAATAAAGCTGGAGTACATCTTATAAAGACTCCTTAATAAAAAAAAAAGTTTAATGGTTTGCGAAAGGTCGTAAAAGCTATTCTTGTTACTTTATAAAATATACTGTTTATCACAGCCATCAGAACTGATCATAGTGCTGATTTATAATAGATCATGTTTGATAGGCTTTATAGATCGAACTGAGTGATCGCAACAGGTTTGATTTTACGCACCCCCTCAAAAAGATCTAGGTTTTCCCCTGACCAATCATAATGCCAGTTTGTATTAGTAATAAAAGGAAAAACAAAATTGTAAGAACTGTAAAACACTGTTAGCAATAATTGGCTACCATGTAAATTCTTGTATTGGAAGGTTAAATCCTTCGTTTATCTTCGTTATCACGATTTCTTGAAAAAGACAGTATGTGAGTGAGCACAAAGTAATATTAAAAATATAATTAAAGTTTAGGTGAATAGAATGTCATCAACGCTAAATGATAAAAATATCATTGGTAAACCCTGACCACATCAAAATAACCAAAAATAGCCATTCCTGCTGAACCATTGGCTCATCGGGTAAAAGCAGTGGATAAAACCGCTGGGGATTCGTAATGCGAGGTCATAAATACAAAAAAAAGAGTCATAATCTTAGTAAAGATAATGGGACGCAAAATTCGATTTTGAAGGTTTCTCTTTCCCACAAGTCAAAACATTCGGCTTTTTTGGACTTATTTTGACATATATGTCTTCCGATGTACTGTTTTGTTGAATATAAACCAAAAAGTAATAAAGATATGAAACTGCTGAAACCATTGTACCAGCAAACGTCTATCGGGAAAAATCTCCGTCAATGGTATAATGTGACTGGGTTTTTCGGAACTGGTTAATCCTCATTTATATATATAAAGTCTGATCTGTTGAAGCACATCTTTTCTCTCCATAATACTTATAACATTACCACTCCACTCTTATTTACAACTTTCAAATGATTAGAACAATTGCAAGAACTCAAGTTCTCAAATCAGTTCCAGTTAGCCGTCTTGTGTTACCTAGCGTGTCTCTTGCCCGCTCTTTTGCTACCAAGGCTCAGAATCTGGATTTCAAAAAGCGTAATGCAGATATGCCTTATGAAGTCTACCGTGAAGTTATCGAAACAACACCCATGCCGATGCGTGAAGAATTTATGGGCACAAAAAAACTCTCCTCTGAACAGCTTGAAGAAATAAACTTTGAACCCGGAAAGCACTATATTCCTCAAACAGCTGGTGATAAAATGGCCTACTATATGGTTAAGGCTCTCCGTACATTACCTGATACTTACTTTGGAAGAGATCATTATATGCGAGCTGTCATGTTGGAAACAATTGCAGCAGTACCTGGTATGTAAATAAATATATGTATATATTATTTTTCAGTGTATTAAGTTAATTGAATAGGTATGGTCGGAAGCATGTTGCGACACCTCCATTCACTACGTAATATGTCTGAAGATAATGGATGGATCAGTCACTTACTCCATGAAGCAGAAAATGAACGCATGCATTTAATGACTTGGATGAAATGCCTCCAGCCCTCTCTAATTAACAGATTGATTATCCTTGGCGCTCAAGGTGTATTTTTCAATGCCTATTTCTTCTTTTACCTATTATCTCCAAAAAATGCTCACCGAATGTGCGGTTACCTTGAAGAAGAAGCAGTTATATCCTACACACATTTCTTAGATGACATTGATAAGGGAATCATTCAAAATAATCAAGCCCCAGCTGTAGCAATCGATTACTATAATTTATATCCAAATGCAACCATTAGAGATGTAGTATTAGCTGTCAGAGCAGATGAGGCTGTACACCGTGATGCTAACCACTTCCTCTCTGATCGTATTGCAAACCATCAAGAAAACATTGTTGCCGAAGCAAAGAACCTTTCAAAGGATTCAGAGGACTATAAGCGATATCATTCTAACCATCAACTTGTGTAGAAAACTATATACATCCAATTTTATACATTCACCCTAGATAC
>VCJI01002646.1:32050-44145 GCA_024139395.1 Backusella morwellensis | reverse complement strand
AAAAAAAAAAAATACTTAAAAATACAAAGTTTATTTTTGGAATGTCACTGCCAACTTGCGGATCTAAGAGTTTCATTGTTGCAAGAACGCGTGTCAATAACATACGTATTTCTGCAAGTCAATTAAATAAACATATAAACAAACGTCGTTATCTTAAACTAGGCTACAATCATTATAATTAAAGTGACTCCAATATGAAAAAAGAATGGTGATAATGTAGAAATAACGAAAGAAAGAGGGGGAAGCACATTGTCTAATTAAAAAATATTGTTTAAGATTCACTTTACTTTTGTTTGATCATTTATCGTATATATCGTTTATTACACATTTCTTTCTCTTTTACTTTCTTTGTCCTGTTTAGTTTAAAATAAAAAGAAATTTTAGTGATTAAAAAAAAATGCATGTTCCCTATTATCTAAACTGAAGAATATATTGTCTTTGCAAGTTGTATGCTATTCCGAGGGTGAGAGAGAGAGTCAAACCTACCTTGCACATGACATCATTTAATTTATTGATCATGTTGATTCAAACCAGAGAGGTAATTTTCTCTATGATTCAAATAGGTTAATGTTATAAGTGCAAAAAAAGAAAGTTCTTTGACAATAGAATAGATATAATTTATTTTAAAATAATGACCATATAATTGACAACCGCCTCAGTTAAGCAAACACTATGAAATAGTTAGGTGCATGTTGAGAATGAAAATATTTAAAGAGGAGATATGACAGAAAATGATGATGATCATACAACAATTACTCTGTATAGAATTTTGTACGCGTGATTACCCCTTTTTTAGTATACGCAAAAATAGCGAAGGGTTTTTTCTTTATTTGCATTTTGTTGTTTTTGATTTTCCATTTTTGTATACTTGTTCCTTTTTTCAGCTGTGTCTCACTTTTTCTTCTTACTACTTTATCCTTCTTTTACTTTAATTGTTTTTCTTTTTCGGTTTATTTTATTTTACTTTGGTATTACTTTCGTTATTTTCCAGAATATAAATAGATCATGGTATGTATTATTGCTAGGCATCAAACAAATATATCTGATATCCATCAACATTTCATTAGGTTGCTCGCAAAAAGCTTGTTGTTGTTGGTGATGGTGGATGCGGAAAAACCAGTCTCTTAGTTGTATACCAAAAAAAAGAGTTTCCAAAGGTAAACTGCAAAATGTTCTTAATATACATAGTAGACTGCTCACACACGTAAATACAATAGAGATATGTTCCTACCGTCTTTGAGAATTACATTGCAAATGTTCCTCTGGATACGGGTAAAATAGTGGAGCTTGCATTATGGGATACCGCAGGTCAAGAAGATTACGATAGACTACGACCCCTTTCATATCCAGAAACAGATGTCGTACTTATTTGCTTTGCGGTCAACCTACAGCAGTCATTTAAAAACGTTCAAGATAGGGTAAGTTGGGGATAGGTGTAATAACCTTGATCAGCAGTAAATTAAATAGCCCATATAAAACTGAACTGTAGTGGCTGCCCGAGGTGACCCACTTTTGCGAGAATGTACCAAAGTTGTTGGTTGGAACAAAAACGGATATAAGAAACAATGAGGAGGAAATTAGAAAACTGGGATTGGTAGGACAAAAACTGATCACAGAAGAAGAGGTAAAAAATGAACATTAAAAAAAAGAAATGAAACGAAAAACATGCTAATTTAAATACAAAAACAGGGTGAACAACTAGCAAAAGAAATCGGAGCAAAGTACTACGAATGTAGCGCAATGTATAATACAAACGTCGATGAGGTGATTGCTGCAGCAACAAAAGCTGCATTAGCTGGAAATATGAGAAACCTTCATAAACGACTTTGCAAGATTCTTTAAGCATCATATTATCATCCTTTTATTCCACTTGTTAAATTATATCATATTATTATTTTTTCTTTTGTTATTATTATTATTATTATTATTATTATTATTATAATTATTCCCTTAAAATTTGCTCAGGTAATCTGTACGCCACTCTCAATGCATCATTTTTTATTAGATCATGCGTCAATACACTTTAAAAACCATTCAAATAAAAAAATTCTACCTTAATGTCTTGTGTATGAGTAATCCTCAAAAAACTGGGCTTGAACATTTCCATGAGCGTCAAAAAATTGTTTTGCTCATTCAATTCATCTTTTAACGTCAAAACAAATGTAAATAGCTGTTATGTTTAATGTACCATGAGTTTTGAATAAAAAAAGTAAAAACTGTTGATATTTTATTTTTTTTGTTACAAAAATGTATACTTAGTGGGATTTGATTATAAGTGAAGCTACCTGTGTATGACATACTGGGGGACCTCTCTATAATAATACACTTTGCAAGTCCAAAATTGTATTGCTATTACTATCCAAGGAAAGAAATGGCTGAGAGTTTTTTATTTCTTGGAAAATTGCTGCTTAATTTTTGAAAAAAAAGCATTAGTATAGAGAGGTATTACTATATTCGGTATTACTATAGAGAGGTTCCCCTGTATACCTTTTGATCCGAGTAGACATTATATGCTATTTTTCTATTTTATTTTACGAGTAGATTGCTTTTCTGTTATTTTATCTTGATTTTTTCAATATTTATTAATAGCATATTTGCTATGGAGGATGTGGTCTTGTTGTGCTTTCCGTAAGTTGAACCTCGAAATTGGAATGCCTAGTTCTGTACAAGAAATTAATTGATATTCGAATATCGAGGCATTTACGTGACAGGAAGCAAGGTTTGGAGTGAAATGGCCAGCATTTGATCATCAACAATTCGCACTATATAATAATCAGAAATAGATGAAAATGAATACGCTAGTACCATAATTAGGAAAGGTCCAGATTTGTGGCTGGTATAACAATTGATTCAATTGTTACAGTATAAACTTGATAATGGAATACTCGCTATAGGAATAAACCTCTTTATTGGAATAATATTGTTCTTGTTTTTGTTGGGTATTCCAAATTTTAGCCAATAACAACGCTCAGAAAAGCTAATATTCCGAATATTGGAATATATTCCACTATACTCTTTCCACAACTTGCTATTCCAATACCCAGGTTCAACTGTATCCAGTTGTCTCCGTTTGCTTTTAATGCTTCTAATTATATATTAATTCTGTTCTAAAAGGCTCTGTAGTAAAAGCCATCTATGCATTTTTGAAAATATACAAGGAAATAACATCAGCATCCTCTAACCTTCATGAATATTACAATTATTCAAGGAGCTGGTATTATCAATCACAACGGGAAATTTGGATCAGAAACTCAATAAACCTACATTTAGCCAAAGCTTTGCAGCTTTTCGTAAAGACCATGCCAAAAAAGCTGCGATTTGTGATAATCAAATGATACGTAGCTGCTTTTTTCTCTACCCTTCGTCATGAAGCCACTAGAAATTTCGGAAAAGGGAAATATCCTACCTTATTTAATAATCTTTTTAAAAATCCAGAAACCAGCATAAAAATTACACCAGCTCATCCCAGTAGGGGTAACTTTCTGTCAATTTTTGCTTTTAAAATTGTCTGCTAAAACCTCCTGTTGCGAATAGTAATCAAGTCATTATTCATATTATTCTGTTTTATGTCACTAATACTGCAACAATCATTCTGCCATGCATGTGACATTATTTCATTTTCGGAAAACCTTATAAAGCTTCTCTTTGTTTTAAGTTTGTTTTATCAGTCAATGAAATTAAAAATATAATTCAACACGTTTTATACTTTTGAAAAATTCAACAGCATGTAATATTACAACAAATTGGTTATAGCTTAGTATTGAGCTAGAAGCTTAAAAACAACTATGTTTAGAAAAGCATTCCAAAAGCTTGGATATAAACTAAATTTTTGATTTTCAAATTGACTGTTGAAGAAATCTAGTTACTTGATATGACATGGTTTATAATGACTACCAGTGCTTTCATTGGTATTATAATAAATATAATACTACTTTTGGACCTATTGGAAAAACAAAAATATATACCGACAGATAATATGTATTATATTTCATGTATGAATCTGATTATTGCTAGTATTTGAAACGTTTGATTTTCTTCTACTACTAATTAAAATGAAAGCAAGATAAAATAAAAAACCTGATATACTTTAATAGTTATTGTATATATAGTGAAGACCTTGCATGATTTACCTGTTTATGCGATACTTTTTTTTAGAATAGAATTTCATTTGGAATGTATTCAAGTGTCCAAGTTAAAACACTCACATTTAAATATTATCAGAAAAGTAATTCTGACATATTCCAATCTTTTTCGTTCGATATTGAGTTTTGATATAAATACTCGATTGGAACTATGTATACATGTTTATCATATCTCTTTTTTATTCTTTTATATACCAAAATAATATAGAATGCGCTTCTCATTCGGAATAGTAGCAGCATTTCTATTAGCAAGCACCGTTTTCGCCATTGAGTCGAGTGTTAGTGAAGTTTACAATGTTAAAGACATTAATCAACGCCTTGTGGAAGACGAAGCCAGCCTTGATTTCAACAGCATGCTCAATGAAATGGAAGCAGAACTCAACTCGGTATTTGATGAAGACGACGGCCAAGTGGTGGATATCCAGCTAGCCGAAGATTCATCCAACAAGCCACTGCTTCGCGCCGAAAAAGAATTCGGAGTACTAGAGGTTGATCTTAAGCCTTATCTTAACCTCCTCTATAATCTCCTAAAACCAGTAGATCCCGTCAATGTCCGTAACAAATTCTTGAAAGCACTTTTCGAGGCCTTTAACGATCCATTATTTGGGAAGACCACACCTAATATCAATAAATCACTTGAAGATATTGTTCACACTATTTTAAAGGGAATCAATCCATTTGAATCTACTGATAATGATAAGAAGAGTAAAGATAGTGATAATAAGAAGGGTGATGATGACGAACTTGATTTACACTTGTTATAATAATTATTTTTCTCATTGATATACTTAGTTATTTATTACAATTATTGTTTTATCTAATATAAACAGCAATCAATAAAACGCTCTTCTTTTTTTACTTGTTTAACTACCCATTAGTGATTTTACTCCAATACCACAACAGTGTCAAGTTGTATGCTAATGGATGCCTTAAATAGCGAGTGCTCTTGATAACTTCAGGTTATTTCCCTTTACTTTTATTCTGATGTATTCATTTTGAGTAAAGGCCATCTGAAAAACAGACGTTTTATTCCTTAATAGCCGTTAAAGACATAATATATTGAAAATATCTTAAAGTGTACCACACAGGGCCTCGTTAGCCTCAGTTTATTTTTCGGGGGATAATGCCAAAAGCAACATTTAATTATGAAAAATGGGTGAAGATACAGCAGAACCTGGAATTTAATGACTTGAATATGGTTTGAAAATAGTGTTTTCAGTTTCTAAAGAGATATTCAATCCGGACCGCTTCAGGTATCACTTGGTCCTGCATGACGGGTACTCGCCACTGGTCACAGAAACCAGCGAGGATGAACTGCCTCTTCAGTTCTTCCCCCACCCGGCTTCCGTAAAAATTAATTCTGCTGATGTTGAATTTGGTGGTGGATACTGAACAAGAAGAAGTTGTCACCTGAAGACCGATGTGTAGCAGACGTTGAAAAATTCTTGTCAAGAGCAGCAAGCGAGTCAACAGGAAGTATTCAAGATGTGGTGGCAGTTCATCAATTGAAAAAGAAAAGTAAGGGCGCTCTTCACCGCTTTTATAATCAAGAAAAGAATCGGAGTTTGTGACTTTTTAAAAATGATGGTCATTTAAAGGTATCCTTTTTTCTTCTTTTAATATAATCTGATCTGCAGAATTTTTGAGAAAGGAGTAAATGGTATTCATTTCTTTTGAATCTTGTAAATATTTTTTGTTATTGTTTTATTGCAGCATAAAAAAAAGCGTTCATATATGTTTATGTAAAAGCCGATGTTGATTCTTCCGAGGAAATAATACAAAATAAACTCAGCATCTCTATTTATAAAATTAATAGTTTTCTGTAAAGCCAAATCTCCTTTGAATAGTAATTAAACTCCTCTTCTAATCACAACATAAGCAAAAACAATAATAAATGAATGTAAATATTGCAGTTATAGATTATTTAATAATCAGCTTTAATAGTGATAATATTGGTAATTTAAAACAAAGAACAATAATAGAAATAGTTGGGAATGACGTTTGTTCCAGACCAAGTCTCTTTATACAAAAATGGAAATGCCGGTTGTTAGTTGTGCGAAATGTATATGTACATAGTGATTAAGTGATTGTTGGGTGTTTGTTTGTTTGGTTTTTTTAATGGTTTACAGTAGGTATTTCTAATCTCATTGTGAATGGAATCGAATCAAACTGTTCGGTGTAACATGGTACTTTCTGCTTTAACTGTGCTTCAGTGAATTTGCACAATTGCCTAGCGTATTCAGTTTGTGCCAGAAGCATTAAATGCTCTCTTGTCATTGATGCAGTCATTGTTTTAGTAGCGTGGAGTTCAGGAGCAATCTTGGATTGTACAAAGGTCATCAGTATTATTTTATATTATTAGTATTTTAAAAAGAATAAGGAAGAATGCTGTAATGTAATTTTTGTATAAAAAATAGCAGAAAATAATGGGAAGAAAAAGATTGTAAAAAAAAAACCGGTTTATTTATATATGTTTGGACGGTCCATAGCTGAGGCTGTGTTTTTAAAATAAATTTCTATATAAGGGTCCATGACATCATATTCGACCCCAGCTCGCCTAAAATAGTAAATTGAAAAGCAAACAATGATTGGTTGCACCCTCGTCATAGAGCTTATATTTTTTTCCATTCAAAAACTAATATGTGATTACGATGTACGTTACTGTTTTATTTCTTTTTCTTTCTTTATTTGTACTTATATAAGCGTATGCAAAAGCATTAGTAATAATAAAAAGAAAATAAGCAAAGGTGTCTTTTTTTTAAAAAAAAACACTTTAAATTAGCTTACTATGAAAAAATAAACCATACTAAAATAAAAATGACAAAAAAAACAAGCCCTTTACTTCAAATAAACAAGACTAAATGAAAAAAAACACTTTTTTTTTTCAACACTTCTTTTTGTACTTGTTTTGTTTTAAAGAGGAACAATGTTTCATAAAATGATGATGGTTTTAGTTCACTAATTATCCCGGATAAAGTGGTTGATCTACCGAATCTACTTGAGATGAAATAAAGTTCAAAAGCAGTTGTCCTAAGCATTCAATACAAGAACTGTAGAACGTTGACTATAAAATAAATAGAGATGACACGTGGGAGGAAAAAATAATTTAGTCACTTTACTATCATATCTCTGTCTCCTTTGTCATTTAAAATAAATATACATAATATATTATTTACATAAGCAAAGAAAAAAAGGAAGTTAAATAATCATTGTGCGGTGTTACATTGAATGTCAGTCATACCACCTTGTGTTGTTATGAAGCAAATACATAGCTTTCCCTTGTTGTCTTTGTCATTGTTTGAAAAGTCTAAAGTACAAAAAGCATATATATATATATATATATATATTTGTTTAGATTCTAATCTCTTCATAATCTGTATAACATGAGCTAATCTATTATAGTGTTAATCATGCATTGAATGTGAGACTAAAAGCAGGCATTCAGGTCTTATTTAATATTATCTTTTAGAGAATACAAATGGACAATGGGTCTCGCCTTTCTCATTTTTGCTTTTCTCCTTATTTTACTATATGGTTTATTCATTTTTCTCTAAATTACACTCTTATTTGGAAGAATATGGAAATGCCGACTTTATAAAAAATAGAAAAAGGCACCAAGATGACCAAATAAAGGTAAATCATGACTGATGCTTATTTTTTTTTCTATCTTAAAAGCGAATAGTCATAAATATGGCATTATAGTTTTAAAGGAACAAATGGATATATTCTATTTCAAGTAGCACTAAATGGTCATGATCAGAAAGTATGACACACATAAATCCCAGGACACAGGTCTCCAGACGGGTTTCTTTTAAAATTTTGACCTTAAAAATGCCTTGAGCGAAGTTTGTTGTACCAATGACGTCAGGTCAACCATCATCAACCATCTCCACAATTAAAAACATTTGATTGGCTAGTTTTGAACTTTTCTGAAAAGCAGAAAATTAAAAAATGCAAAACTTCCATTTTAAACCATTTTCAGAATGCTGATAGTTCTTAATGTACCAACATCGTGTATATTGCATCGGATATTATTGTCATGATGAATTTCCTCCTTATACTACTTGACTTAAATCTTAAAAAGAAGAAAAAGCATAACAGGAGAAAAAGCAAGAGAGAGAGCGATCGAGCTTTCTATCACGTGTATCTCTGTCTCGCTCCTATTTCTATTATTATTTCCCACCCACTTTAAACACCAACCTCTATATATCTTTTTATCTTGTATTTTTAAAGCTGAATGGCGCCTTTGATCAGTGCACCATTTAAAAAGGCAGCGGATGCAAACTGGGTTCAGCCCTTAAAAAAGTACATTAGACGAGTCTGCCAGGACGACCCTGAGCAGTACAACAACGAGATCCACGCCTTTCAGCAACTTCGACAACATATCACGGATGTAGCAAAGGATACCAAGGACTTAGAATTGCTCTACAAGTACTATGGACAGCTAGAATTTATGGAGTTGCACTTTCCCGCTACCGAAAAACACGTAGAGTTATGGTTTCACTGGTAAAAAAGAAGAAAGCAAAACAAACAAAAAGGAGCTCTACTCATACTATTACATGTATAAATACAACAAGGTATGATGCATTTGATGGAGGACTATTAGCGGGTCAGACCACAATAGCATTTGAAAGAGCGAGCATCTTGTTCAACATGGCCGCGACGTTATCTTTCATGGCAGCCTCACAGAATAAGACCGAGCCAGAAGGCCGAAAACGAGCCTTCAACTATTTGCAGGCATCTGCGGGGATGTTTCAGTCAATTGGCGAAAACTTGATGCACGCGCCGACGTTTGATTTAGAAACTGAAACCGTCAACATGTTTTCGGATTTGATGCTGATCCAGGCACAAGAGTGTTTTTTAGAGAATAGTTTAGCAGACACCAAGGGCAAACTGGTTGCAAAATTGGCGGCGCATACCGCGTGGGGTTATGAAAAATTGGTACATGTCATGAAAACAAGGAAAACACCAAAGGAATGGGTGGCACTTTGCAGCTGCAAAGCAAAGTATTATCAGGCACTTGCTCAGCAGCAGCAGGGCTTGGCTTGTGAGGCTGAGAGTAGATATGGTGAACTGGTTGCAAGAATGACAATTGCAGAGACAGCAGCAAAAGAAGCCGCCAAACTAGTAGGAGCGGTGTCCGATGATACAGGCAGTACACCGCCACAAAACAAATCATCATCATTTGAGGCAGTTTGCAAGACACTACTCGTGATGTCTACCGAGAGGCTTGCCAGTGCAATCAAGGACAACGACTTGATCTACCACGATCCCGTTCCACACACGTTGCAGAGCATAGATCGATTGAATGCCGTCAAAACAATACACATGAATCAATTATACAGCCGTCAGGAAATCAATCGAATCATTGGCCCTGATTTGTTTACTCGTCTGATCCCATTGTCCATTCACGAAAGTGCCTCCATTTATTCTGAGGAATTGACCCGTTTGATCCGTACCGAAACTGAGCGATGTGATGTTGCAAGGGCTGAATTGAATGCAACGCTGGATTACATGAAACTTCCCTCTTCTTTGCACAAATTTAAAAGTCATGGTGTTACGGATAATGCGCCGAATGAGCAAGCTTATAAAAACGGAGACCTTGTTTACGATGCTGAAGTTGTTGAGGCTATCACTGAGACTATTCGAAAAATAGATACTATAAAGACGCATCTTAAGAATGAACTGGATAAAACTGACTTGAACTTGCGACAAGAGTTGAATCAATACGAAAATAACTCTGTAAGTGTTATGCGATGATTTTTTAGCAAATTATTTTCAAATACTTGATCTTATTAATGTCATTTGTTATATAGTCTAAATACAAGGAAAGATGGGCACAAGTACCATCTAATATTCTCACAACAGGCTTTTATAAAAATATTAGAAACCATCAAGAAGCTGTAGCTGATAGAGAAGAATCAGATCAGCAGTTGTTAAATCGGCTTGAATGTATTTCACAAGATTTAGGCGTTTTACGCCAAGGGAGACATGATGCCATTGACGCATTGTTTGTTGAATCAATATGTATTGAAGAGAAGAAACCAAAGCAAATGTTTGACTTTGATATTGGCACGACAAATAAAAGTTTGGAGACAAAGGTGAAAAAAGTGGAGGGATTAATTGAAAAGTTGTATGCTACACAACAAGAAAGATCAGAAGCATTGGAATCAATAAAGCAAAAGGTATGATACGAACAAAAAGAAATAATAAAAAGAAAGAACAAAAGAAACGAGTGGGTTATATATAAATACTCATGATGCAGTGTATATAGATAAACCAAGATGACATTTCTCAGTTATTAATATTCTCAAAAAAGAATATGCAGTCGGAGCAGCAGATCTTTTCCAACGAACTGGAAAAGTATAAAGCACATCAGCAAATAATTAGCACTAAACTGCACCAGCAACAACAGGTGATACAAGAATTGACTACAAGTTTTAAAGATTTAATGAAATCAGAAGATGCACAAAGAATTCAAACACGCTGGGAAACGACAGAAAAGCAAAAGAAAGCACTTGAGAATAGACTTGAAGATTGTAAATCAGTCTATTTTGAAGTTAAAAAAGGCTTGAGGTAAGTATATAAATGTATTTATATTTGTATGTGTGCATAGTGGATGATTTATTATTATTATTATTATTATTATTATTATTATTATTATTATTATTATTATTATTATTATTATTATTTCTTTCGAAAAAAAAGTGAAGGGATACAATTCTACACTGGATTATCTCATCTGGTCGATTCACTCTCCAGAAATGTCGAAAAGTTTATCAATGAAAGGAATTCTGAAGGTCGCTCTCTGTATGAAAGAATAATAAACCAAGATGCGAGGGAGAAAGAGCAAAAAAGTTTAGTAGAGGCATTTGATAAGCAGGCTACCATTCGATCGGAGCCCTCATTATACAATCAAGATCATAGTAGGCTACTATCGCCCTTGCCTGGACCTCATCCTGCAATCCCCCTTGCAAATCCAATGATGCATCAAAATAAACTAAACTATCCTCCGCCTCCTCTCCCTCCATCAAACATATCCAATGTAATATACTCTCAACCACCTTTAACCAACAACATGTATTCAACAACAACAACACCATTAAATGCATTTTCTTCAGTAACGCTGATGAACCCTGTTTATCCAATATCACCTAGTTCGATTACCACTCGACCTATCACTCCATACACAACTTATTCTAGTAATCTGGCCTCTACTTGTTCCACGCATACCCAAGTGCCACCACATGGAAATAACCAAACCTCGATTCATTATTCTACAGCAGCAAACAATAATATGCAGGCAAGCTATCCACCCGGACAACCTTATAACAATAATAACCATTATCAATACTTTTCCCAACCACCACCTGTGTCCAACAATCAAGGCACAGCAAAATACAATCAGGGACTGACTGTAAGTCATGATTCAATGCTGCTTGGCGCTCCTCATCCCCTCACTCCGGGAAATCCACCACCGATACCAAGTAAACAGCCACCGATACCCCAAAAGCCACCCTATCATTTTAGTACCCTTTCGCACAATGCACCAGGCCAACATTGGCGACCGCCCAATACGAATTCTGATTCACTACTTGATTAACCAATACAGCTTTGAATGTGAATCATGGTGCCATGATTTATGTAATTTATTTGTATTTCTTATTGCTCTATTTAACAGAATAAAGAGATGATCTCTTTTTCATTTTGTGCTTGTATAAAAAGCACCTACCTTTTTTCTTTGCAATGTATTAACTCCTGATTTTAGCTCCTAAAACAACACTTATTGTTTAAGAAAACATGCAACTAAAAAAGGGGGAGAAAAGCAAAATACAGAGAGACATTTTAGAGAAACAAAAAGGCAAAAAAAAAGCTGTAATAAGTGTGCAAAGTGGTAGTGGATGGAGAGAGAGAGAGAGAGAGAGAGGCAAAACAGCACAGAGAAGCCTCCTT
>VCJI01002646.1:15539-29875 GCA_024139395.1 Backusella morwellensis | reverse complement strand
TTTTTTTTTTTTTTTTTTTTTTTTTTTTTCAACTTTTCAAACAGTTCTAGAGGCAAGCTCTTTTTAAATAAATGGTATGCTCCTTTTTGCGTAAAGTCAATTATATCAAATCCTTTTAACCTAATTTATAGTGGGTTAGGTATATTTTTTATACTCTATTGAATCTGTTCAATTTTTACCTTGTATCCTGTGGTTGTCAATACATTGCCTATGCCTGACCAAAGATAGACTCCATGTTCTTGGATTGCTGTACTGAGAAATAAAGTATTAATATAGTCATAATACAACGCAATCAAAGTATTTCTCCTCCGAATGTTACTTGTTCACATTAAGAATAACTTGCTTTGGATATTTTCTCTTGCTTTGGATATCGTTTCCTTGTAACTCTTGTGAGTGGCCTCAGCATAACCAAGTGCATGATTGAATGTTGTCAGTCTATTATTTTATATCATACTTGATTGTACTTACAATACTTTGATGGTGTTTATACAGGCAAAGGCGTTTGGTTTGTATTTCATATCAAGATGATAAATAATAATAAGAGAAAATAAAAAGTAAAAATATATCTTTAATAAGCAGTAATAAGACGTAAACCAAACAATGAAAACAATGGCGTCTCCTAATTATCGCTTTTAACGCACTTTGAACATTTTCTATCAAGCTTACTACCATTTATATTTATATTTTATTATTATGATTGCTATTATTACTATTATTACTACTACGATAATTAAAAAAAACAAAAAAAAAAAACAAACAAAAGAGCATCACTTTTTATATACTACTTTCTCCATTTGCCGAATACTTTTACAATGGCAGATTTAACAATGCCAGCAGCCTTGTCGCTTTCCTTCTTTGTCAGACCAGTTGTGATGCAAATCTTAATACTGGGCTTGGGACAATCGCGCTCTTGGTCAACGACATACTTGGCACGTGTGATCAAGATGCCTTGATAGGCACATTCGTCCACGACATCCTGTAAAAGGCGCTCCTCGGCTTCGCGGGAGACTTCTGTTTCGTTGTCTTGGGTATGCACGCGAAGGTAGTTTTCCTTGACACGGATATGGAAGAAAGGAGAAGGGGCGTCCAGTTCGGGTGCCTCAAGATACACATATGGGTCCAATGATTTGTGTGCAAGTGTTTGACGGAAGGAAATGGTGCGCTCGGAGAGTTCCTTTAAAAGTGCAGGTTGCTGATCAATAATCTTGAATGCCTCCGATGCAGACACGGCGAGCATGGCAGGCATTGAAGCGGAGAAACAATAGGCGCTGCCCGAAAGGCGTTGGTGATCTACAATCTCCACACTACCCGCACAAAAGCCACCAGAGCCACAGATGGCATTGGAAAGAGAGCCAACAATCATGTCTACTTCCTTTGCCTGTATGAAAATAGAATAAGAACCAAAACATACAACAACAACATTGATAATGCACTTACATCGACTTGGAATAGATCAGTCAGACCTTTACCGTGTTGGCCAATAACACCAATGGAAAGAGACTCATCCAAGATCAAGCGATACTTGTACTTCTTTTTGATCTCCACCAATTGATCCAAATGAGCAATATCACCATAATTGGAGAAGAGACCCTCAGTAACAATGAAACGACGAGTAAGGCGTTTCTTGTGCTAAGAATACACTAATTAGTAAGCAAATCGACGTTATCACCATGTTTACACTCACAGCAATATGTTCACGCTGGATTTCGTTCAATACACGCTCCAAATCCTCCATGTCATTGTGCTTGTAGAAGCGAACAATAGAGCGAGAGATCTGCACGCCTTTCTGCACAGCAAAGTTAACACCATCATCCACAACCAAGTAGTCGCCGCGCTTAGCAAAGGCAGGAATGACAGACGAGATGGTTGAAAAGCCTTGTGCATAAATAATGGCATCGTCTGTTCCCAAGAAGCGACTAATATCCTTTTCCAGTTCCATATGAACATCAATCGTGCCGTAGAAGCCAGGGGGGCCGCACGAACCGACACCGTAGTTCTTTAACGTCGCAATCGCCTTTTGACGAATGGCCTCAGAAGAAACGAGATTCAAGAAGTTGCTTGTTGCCAGGTTCATCAGAGGCTTCGTGTGGCCTGCAACCTTGGCCTTGGCCGACTGAGCACCAATGATGGTGGGTGTCTTTTCAAGATTAAAGCGATCATAAGAGCTAAGCTTGGGGGCCAAGGGCTCGGGCTGCCATTCTTCGACAAGCTCATCGATTTCCTTTTTACACAGGGATGAGCTTCAAGTCATATTTACATGTTTATATCAAGAATACCTTTTCGGTTAAAACAACGTTATTATCGTTGGGCTTGTATTTCTTTGAAAGCATGTACTTGATTGCAAAGAAAACAAGGAACAGCTCGAGAGCAATACGGAAGGGATCGTTTTGGTAAGCATTTTTGATGTAAGAAATGACAAGATGAGAGCCAGGAATGGAGATCAACATCTCATAAAGCGAAGTCATTGTTGAGTTGATGAACAAGGCATGTTCATGTACAGTGTCTGGTTCCATCTTGAACTTGTTAAAGAAACAAACCAATAGAAAGCAATGGTCCCTTATGATATTAATAAAATAAATAATAGGCACTTTCCTAGTGCAGAAGTATGGGCCAATCATCTTACGCCTTGCAGGGCGGACATTTTATTGTCTTTTTCGAAAAAGGCTTGACGTGTTATTGAATTGCCCAATGTTATTTTCTACTACTCTGTATTTTCAAGGTTTCGTAGAGCGTGCTATTTGATATCAGTTCATCTAGTGCTTTGCAAGTGGTAGTTAAGTTAAGCTTGTCTTGAAATTTTAATCAAGGTAAAATACTTGAAATAACCCTTCTTGGTAGACTAATAAAAAACATTGTTATTTACGTCGAGAAAAGAGGAGACGAAAATAATAGCATGAGCTTGGTTGGTTTAAACGACTGTTATACCACTGATATATGTGCATATCATATAATAGTGAATAGAATTACTTGTATCTGTATCGATATATACATGTAGTAATTGCCTTTAGCAAGAACTAAGGGATGTTACAATGTTTATAGTTTAATTTACAAACCTCGAAAGTCTTACCGGGATCAAAGGTAACTTTGGTTACTTTATTCGTTTGTCTTTTTTTTTCTTTTGTAAATTCAATGGAAAATCTTTATCATTAGAGTTTGATACATCTTGGTTCTCAGAAAAATGGCTTGTAAAGACCAATCATAAACCTGATGTGCTTTGCACCCAGTTTGAATACTTGCCATTTTCTCAGTCTTTGATTATCGCTTTTCACTTCTTGTTGTTAAATAATGTGCTTGAAAGATCGTACAGGTTTCATTTTCTATAAAGGATCAACACAAAAAAAGTCTAATTTCCTTATACAACCTATCTTTAGCTGGATGAGATTAAGAATTAACCTATATTACGCTCGATAAGCTTAATAATTATCAATCTTAAGCTGGATAAGATGAAGACCATCTACACAGACTTTCAAGTAGCGCCAAATACATGTCTAATGGGTCGATTTCTGCATAATAGTCAAGTTAGTGGGACTTTTTCAATGTAATATAAATAGGACCTTTTGGAACCATAATTTATTTTTTCGGTAAACGATATTTAACGGCATTTTAGTTCTAGATCAACGACGAAATATACTACAAAAAAAGTCTTCTTGTATTTTGCCAGTGCTGTATGTACATATTTCCGCCAAACGCACCGTCTACGTGTTCGTTTCATCAAGTCGAAAATTGTTAAAATGATACGGTGTTCTGAAAGTAAAAGCGATAGAGAGATAGAGATAAGATTAATTTCTTCGGCGATTTGCATTATAAAAGATAAGCGTCTTCTCACGATATATAAAAAAAAAATCGTAATATGACGTCCATTCAAAAAAGGAAATTTCTACTTTTGAAACGCTTTATAAATAGCTAGGTTATTCTCCAATCGTTTTGTTTCTCTCTTTTTCTCCATTTTTTCTTCTTCAATTAATGAAACTTTTTACCTTATCTTTTTTTACTACGTTGCTTGGGTTATCGTTAGCTCAAGCAGATCAGCTTGTCTTTCCTACTGATCTTAATGCTGGAGTTGCACCAGATTACTGCAATGGTACTGTAAAACAAATGTCTTCTTCGCTATCTTATATCTCATATCTTTCCTTATTGTATAGCTTCCACTGTTTCATGCCACTGGTCAGGACCAGTTGATTCCTGTTGCTCACCAAAGTATGGGCTTGTTGTTCTTGCACTTCAATGGGTGCCCGATTATGGACCTTCAGACGAATTCACTATTCATGGTAAATATACATGTCGTATCAATAATTTTTCTTTTCTAATTAGCGTTCTCTATGTTAGGATTATGGCCCGATACATGGTAAACAAAGAAAGGAATTCTTATTTGTTGTCATGTTCTATGTATATTTATTTATTTATTTATTTATTATTTATTTAGTGCAGGAAAACAAGGACCTTATCGTGGTTGCGATCCAAGCAGACGCTCCAATAACATTGGAAACATTGTTCGTGGATTAAATTCCACCATTTATAATCGTATGAATGTCTTTTGGCCAAGTTACAAAGGAAATAATAATTGGTAAGTGGGGATGCGTGCAGTATGGTGATGGGAGAGTGAAAGAGTGATGTTAAATTTATTACTATTAAGGTTTTGGTCACATGAATGGACAAAACATGGCACGTGTGTCAGTACCTTACGTCCTACTTGTTACGGATCTGCTTATACAAAGTATCAAGATGTGCTAGATTATTTTGAGGTAACAAATAGATCAGATTATATATGCACAACTTGATTGAACTCAGCTGACGAGCGATTCTCTTTTATAGAAAGTATTGGATTTACGTGATAAATATGATCTTTTTGGTGCACTCAAGTGAGTTGGTTTTTGTTGTACATCCGATGCGAAATACACGAACAGGAGATACTAATGTATGTGTACAAAATAGTTTAAATGGTGTGCCTCCAGGCCGTGAATATAACATTCAGACAATGCGTGATGCACTTGAAAAGGCATTGGGTAAAAGGGTCAAGATTGATTGTCGTGGTGGCACTCTTTCTGAAATTGTGCTCTATTTCTATGTGAAGGGTGCAAGCGAATATATCCTTACTGATGCACTTGTGCCTGGATCATGTCGTGGAGCCGTTTATTATCCTAAAAAATAGATTGCCAGTTGCATGTATTGTTATTTCATTATTCTCTCTCCCTCCCTAGTTTTCAAGTTTTATAACGCATTTTCTATTTCAACACGTTGTTAAATAAATCATTTGTATCAGCTTATTTATTTCTTTATTTTGAAATGTGTCATAAAATTCTCATTGGTAAACAAACATTAATTTAAGCACTTTGGTAAGGTTAATATAACGATATTACGATTCAGATAGAGAAGAAACGCTCAAAAAGACGTTTTCCCAAACCAATTACGTGACCAAAAAGTTCAAGCTGAATTTTCCTAAAAACTATGCTAACAACATGCACTTTTACTTATTTGACTTGTTAAAATCTTAAATGTCAGCATCAAATGTACAAAAGTTATATATATTTTTTTTTTGAACTGACTTTAGATTTGCAAGACAAAGCAACATTCAATTCCATAGAAAACATGTTCCTTCGACATTATACATTAGATATATATGTATTAAAGATATACAACAATTCTGTAAATCATACCACAATGTTAAATCAATGACTGAAAAATTTGGCTCAAAGTTTCATATTTTATTTTTAGGTTCAGGATTCAACACCTTTTTTTCAAGTTTAATAAAAGCTTGTCCCGCTCTCTCTTTTCTTTTTCTCAAAAGAACCACCACTTTTTGATATGGTATTTTTTCTTGTAGCATTAGATATTTTGTCCATTTAAATTAACGTCTACATATACCATTGTATTTTTAGGTTAAAATTAATGAAAATATTCCCCAGTCACACATCCACCATTTGGGCCAGTTCCAACAACAGCTCCATGTAAATAAATGCCAATGACAAAAAAAAGGAAGAGGAATATAGGTCATCAAGAATGGATACTCTAACGAAACAAAGTAATGATGGTGGCAGTGGTTCAAGGCCATCAAATCATAAGATTGGGCCCATCATTGTTGGTGTTATTGGAGGTGTGTGTGATGCTGCTTTACTAGGTAAAAACTGGCACTTTCATTTTAATTGACTTATTAAACAATAGCCCTTATAGTCATTCTCCTTTGTGTTTTATTGAAAAGATCAAAAAAGAAGAAGAGGCTCCAAAACAGTGGTAGTGTAACTTCATTGGATATGTACAGTAATAGACCTAATTATAACAACACACCGCGCACCTTTTTCCAGCCTGCAAATACACACTATGACTTGGATTACATTTATTGCTCTCCGGACGATCGATATGTCTCACCTACCGAAAACCATAGCCATCATAATTGGGGGGACTCTTATACGGTCTCCAATACTGCAGTTTATTTGCCTAACAATATTGGACATCATTCAGAGCTGATATCACCCTAAAATACTTTAAAGCCAGATGCAAAATAAGAAAGATAACCTTTATATATATATATATATATATATACTTGGATTAAATAAATGATGATAGCAATTTCATAAAACTTCCTCGTTGTTTTATATAACATGTGGGCTTTTATTGTTATGATAATATGGTTATAATATATACATTTACTTATTTTTGCTGTTAAAAAAAGACGAAAGAGAATCTGTATGCCTGCATTTATATTTAAACCTGTCTTTCTCTTCTACTTCTCTCTATACATATCAAAAACTCAACGGATAGTTCTTCTCATTGTATTCAACGGCCCCATAACCGGGTGCGTATCTCTTCTTCTTTTTAGGCTAGTAGTGTTTTATTAGATGAGACAAAAAACAAGGTTTTCTTAATAACATCCAGCTTACCATGGATAACGGGAAACAGCAACATAATTTCCTTAAAAAGGCACCAACTGATCTTCCAGACTTGCGTGGTTTGAATAATTTACGGTGAAAGCTACTCTCCCGTTTACACTGATGGATTAAATAATCAGCAGCCCAATGGTCCTCACATAAACCTAGAGGAATACCAAAGTAAGCCTCACATGCACGCTCCAAAGCCTCCGCGTCCTGCATGCTCGGTGAGGAGAATTTGCTGGCAGATATTTGTTTATGTGCAAGCCAACGGATACCATCCATGAACCATTCGACCTGCTCCTGTTCCAGCTGACAGTGCTGAACCAACACAATGGATCGGATGATGTCCATAGAGAGAGCAACATGGTCATCGTAACCACCGGCAAGAGAATAAGCAGGACGTCTGATATATCCATGGCTGTTATACTCGATGATGTAGTCGCGAGTGTGTGGTTGCTTTTTTGATAGCTTTCTTTTTACATGTTTACCCAAGGTGGTCAGTTTGTTTTTCTTGTCAATATCAGATTCATCATAATCTACTAGACAATCATCGTCATAGCTCTGGTCGTATAAGTCGCTGGTAACGGGTTGCTTTTCTGAATATCTATTAAATGACTTCATTTTTTCTTTTTGTTATTGTTATGATTACGATTTAATGGTTGTGTATTAGGTAAAAAAAAGACGAGAAAAAAAAAGATTTCCTTTTTTCAATCAGCCTCATTGTCGTCCCTCTTTTTATACCATTATCTGTCAAAAAAAAAAGCAAAACATTTACACAAAAACAGCTAGCTTGGCATACCATCACGTATTTAAGGTTTTGTGTGAAAAAAAAGCACCATTTGAAGTGTTTTTTTCATTATTACTATTTCCATAAGCTATTGCTAAATCCAGCTATACAAGCACCAAGAAGGACTCATTTTTATCTATATGTCAATAAAAGACTATTCCATCTGTACTATGTTCTTATCCATTATGCAAGTACGTATTAATTATTATTCTTTGTTTTATCAGTTAGTTGTAAAACCTTAATTTGTGTTGCACAGGGCTGAAATGATGCGCTTTAATCCATTCTTTTTGGTAAGAAAACATAACAATGAATGAGATACGATGAAGCTGATTGCTTTATTTTATTTGATGTTTTTGTTATAAGAGAAGTGTTAGGGTCCCTTGATTAGCCAACATGGCGCTATTTATTTAAAAAACAAAAAACAACAATGGCAAATTCAAGTAGGTGTACTAAAAGGATTTATATGCAGATCATTTTTATGAGCTGAGGTTTTTCAAGTGAGCAAATAGATATGTATCTCACTAAGCCATCTATACTAAATTTATCCAATGTAGGGCTTAGAGAGACAATTAAATCTGGATCTCTTATAATATGTATTACTTTAACCTCATCCGAAGTCTACATACATGTAAATGAGCCACAAAATAGTGTACAAACAATCTACTTGCTGTTTTCAATTGCTGAACGTTCAGAGTATCTTGATCGGGGTACCTTTATTATCAGGAGTATATATATTCTGTCTTAAAGTAAAATGATACTATCTTGTAGAAATTAGCCGCTATTTTCCACCGAGTTGGATTAGTTTGTATATGTGCATCATTTATTTATTAATTAATTAACCTGACTACTTTCACAGATTTAAAAAAAAGGAAAGCACTGCGCTTTTTTCTTTTCATAAACCCATTTCATCACATACTCACATTTACACGTCTACTTTCTTTTTTTTTCTGTTTCTTTTAAGCTTATCACGTAACTCATGTGTATTCCATTTGTTTTTTTGCAATGTTTTACCAAATAAAAAATATGCCCTAAAAAGGAAAGACGTTTTATTTATTTTGGATCTTTTACCATCATCATCTTCGGCACAAACTAAATACAGCTGTTTGTGAAAAGCAACTTGAAAACAGAAATGGTGATCATGTTTTCCAAATAGTCAAGCATAATGGTAAATGTGAGAGTGAGTTAATGATGTGTAACCCAAGCTTTTTTTTTTTTTTTGTGTGTTTTAATATAGAGATATTATATTATATTATATTTATATAAATGATAAGGAGAGAAAGAAAGATATTATGATATTATTAAGACTACTCAAATTAAAAGGGAAAATGCGATTTAGACAGCAGCGACAGCAGGTGCAACAGGCTCACTTTGTTCCTGTTGCTGCTTTGCAGCCTTTGCAGCAGCAAGCACCTTACTGAGAGCAGGATTGTTGCCACCTTCCTTTACGGTGGTATCCGACATGCTAATCTTTAATCTATTCATTGCTCTGATGGCACCAACGGCGCTCTTTAAAGTTCTGCGAGGATTAAAGTTTTCACGGACGGTCTCCAAAAGATCGACCTCTTGGAGCTCATTGCTTGTCATCCATGTGTGTTCTAATGCCTCGGTTGCAGTTAGTCTTGCATCTGTATCCAAAGTCAACAACTTTCTGATGAAGTCCTTGGCTATTTTTATTAAATTTAATTAAAATCGGAAAAGGTTATCATCATGAATGTATAGATGGATATTACCTTCAACAGATACGTTTCTCCAGTATCTTTCGTGGAATTCAAAGCGTGCATGTGTAATTTCATCGATGAGTTCAGCCTGATCTTCAGCTTGGAATGGCTGATAACCACAGAGCCTATCATGATTATAGTATGAATAAGCGATGCCATGTTTAGTTTTATAAAAAAAAAAGAAGTAACGATGAACTTACAATGTGTACGTGATGACACTAAAAGGCAACCAATTAATATTTGTTTGTTTAGCACAAAAATAGATTATTAACTCACCCCATTGCCCACATGTCGATGGGAGTACCATAGCCTGTTCTACTCAACACTTCGGGAGCTAATAATGATAGAGTGAGCCATCCACTTCTGTTGTTAACATTAGCATTAGTATTATTACCGACATAGCCTGGCGAGCCACACACGGTGTCAAGTGCATTATTAACATCATTATTCATTTTTGCAATTCTAAATTACATAAAGTTTATTTTTAGATCTGCACATTTCACCAGCCACAGTTTCTACTTTATAAAGTTACCCGAAATCACAGATAACCAGCTCGGCGTTAGAATCTGGTGACTTGAATAACAAATTTTCAGGCTTCATGTCTATTCCAACTTAATTGAGTAAGTTTTCCCCCGGTGTTTTAATAAATCATTATACCTCTGTGAACGATGTTGTGAGAGTGTAAGTATTGTAAACCAGTCAATACAGAACGAACAATAACAACGGCATCCTTTTCTGTGAACTTGCCAAGCTCAAAGAGTCGCTCAAACAACTCGCCACCTGTAGCACTTTGTAATAAAAAAAATAAATTATTAGCTCCACTCCTTCATAGTTTCACAAACCGCGTGCTTACAGTTCAAAAACCAAATAAAACTTGTCCCTGTTGTATTATTATTAGTTACTTTGAAAATTAGCATCATTGTACACTCCTCGATTATTACCTTGACTCGAAGCTATCATAAAAACCAATGACATTGGGATGGTTTAACCCTTTAAGTACACCAACCTCGTCCTGCACCATGTCAAAGTGGTTCTTTACGTTGCGTTTGGGAATAACCTTGATGGCAACCTCTTTGCCATCGCTGATTCTGGTTGCTTTCTTTACTGATCCAAAAGAACCACTTCCTGTGTATTTCACTTTTGTTAATACTGCTATTGTTATTGCTAATTTTAATAAGGCTATCAACCTAATACTTCATTGATGGTATAATCCTTCTTTTTATCATACGATTCAGGCTGCTCTACACCTCCATGAACTAGTGTATCCAACGCTTTAAATAAGCCCATAGCAAATAAATAGTTTAATAAATAAAAGTAGAGAGAAAAAGAAGGAAACGAAATAAAGGAAAGAAAAAAGGAAAGAAAAGGGGTGTTGGCACTCAGCACTTGACTGATTTACTCAATTTCTCTCTGAATTCAAATTATGGCCACTTATTAAAGGTCACATGTTTCTTGAGCACTGTGTCCGTGGCGTCTGCTTTTTTGATTCACGGCTTATTAAAAAGCTTCTTTCACTTGTGAAATTCAAAATACAAAAAAAAAAAGAAAAAAAATTCTCATTTATCAAATGTCTACTCAACTAACTTGGATAAAGGAAGAATGCACTACCCAAGATTTCAGCTATGCAAAGTTCTTTATCGAATTTGATTATAGAAGAAGTAGAGCCAACGCAGAAGAAGCAATTAGAAAGCATTTAAGAGATCTCGAAAGGCTGAGGGGCGCCCATGGATATTGGAAGATGGGTAGCAGAAAAGCTGAGCATGTTGACTGAAGTAAGTTTTGACACAGTATTTTATATTCTTTAGTGTACGCATGCTTAAAAAAAAGGAGCTTAACACGCCGTCGCTGGCCTGTTACTGGCGATGAATCCAAGAAGAAAACAACAGAAATCAAGTCATTGAAAATGCACAACTTGAAGAATCCATTTATTTACAAACTAGAAGACGTACTCTGGATCATGTATTTAAGCAATTGGGTGACGAGCCTGGGTTTGAAATAACAGAACCAAAAGAGATGTATTGATCCGACCAATCAGATTCCATTCCACGTCAGCCTTTATTTATTATTTATTTTAGATTTACTTATTCACTTGCTTACTTGGTTATTTACTTGATTATATAACTTATCAAAAGAGAGAGAACATGAGCCAAGAAGCGTACGTTTATTATTATTATTATTATTATTATTATTATTAGTAATATTGTCAGCCTTATGAATACTCACTCTTTGTAATCAATGTATAATAAATAGAAAGCGACAACAAATTCATTCGCTGTTAAACAGCAATCCCAACACAGTAGCGGCAGTAGAGGGTCAATTGTACGAAGTGCCAGCAGAAGACAATACCTTCTTACTAGTCAATCTCTCGCCGCTCTTTCCCGAAGAACCACCCGTCATCACACTCTCTCCCACAGGCATGCGCCATCCTTGGGTCGATTCAGACGTGATTATGCATGACGCTTTAAACACCTGGAACCCCTCCTCGTCCAACCTGGGCCAGCTTGTGAAGGAAATCAGAGACGAGTTTTCACAAAGACCACCTGCAAAAAAGACGAGCAATAACGACACAGAAGGCTATGGATATCGCCCTCCGCCTCCTATCCCAACAGCAGCGACCACCAATCCTGAATATGCTGCCATAGCAAAGCTAAGGTAACAGTCTACATGTTGTTGTTTATATTGCTGCTTATTAATGATATTGCAGCCCTGAGGAACTGGAAGAGGTGCTTAAGAACGATGTTGCATTCGAGCTATTCTTCAACTCGCTTGATCGAGTCAAGAATTTAAAGGGATTTCAAGAGGGCTTACGAAATGGAAACGAGCAGCTTGCCCGTAAGTATTTGATAATATCAACCAACTTGTTTTTAAACATAAACATTAGATAAAAACTTGAGTCGGGAAGAGCAGCTGGTGAAATTACGAAAGGAAGTCGAGGAATTGGATGCAGAATTCAAGAAGCGTAAAAACGAATTCGATGCAAAAGAAAAGCTACAAAACGAGGCATTCCATGTAAGTTTAATAATAGCAGTAGGTGATTGGATCAAGAGAAGCTTACAATAGCATGATGATAGAGATTCTCTTCTTCAACCGTATTGACTCGACTTAAAGCGAGTGTGTATGAATCGGATGAGTTATCGGAATCAGTGGCACAGAGCTTTTTGGATGGAAATCTGGATCATGATAGCTTTGTTAAGCAATTTAGAGAGTTTAGAAAAGTGTATCATTTGAGAGCAAGTAAATTGGAGCGAGCTCAAAAGGACAGTCTATTTGTATCATCATCAAATTATTAAAGAAAAAGGATACCATTATTTTATTTATAAACGTGGGCATATGATGCTCAGCATCTGCATATTACTGCATTTGGAAATCAAAAGGGAACAGACCCTTTTGTTCATTCATTCCGCCTATTTTCTCCCTTTTCTTGTCACACCCATTGAGAAACAGTGGCATTGATGGCCTTGTCATCCCTTATTTATTATTATTATTATTATTATTATTATTGTTGTTGTTGTTGATGTTTTGGATGTATTCACAAAAGGAAATACCAATCCATACTACTATTACTACTGTTACTACTACTATTATCATCATTATTATGTGCCAAGGTTATCGGATTCATTCCTAAATATGTAAATGTCTTAGAATGGAGAGGGGCGCATTTCAATGGAAAGATAAAACCAATAAGATCAAGTGCCAAGGTCAATAGCACTCTTGAAAAAGTCATATGACCATCATTGTTCTGTGTCTGTCTGTTTGTTGTTATTCTATATATAAAAACAGAAAAAAGAACAAGTATTCCTTTTTTGCATCTCTCTCTCTCTCGTTCTAATTTTCATTTTAAAAAGAAAAATAACAATAAATGATATCCACAGACACTAAACGCGACCAAATGAATACATCATCCATGACACCACCAACATCTCCTTTATTTCAAAAAGACTGGGCAATGGAAAAATCACTAGTAAGATGAACCCCTTCGTGTATACTTGAAAAATACTCATGTTCAATATAGCTTCTGGATCAGATCGATGAATACAAGACTTATATCGCTGAATTGGAAAAATCACATCAAAATGAAAAGTCGAAATACCAAGCAAACCAGCAAAATGTAAAGTATTGATTGGAAGTCTGCTCTTCCTATTTCGACTCATCTCCCTTTCATTTCTAGTTGTTGCGTCAAATTGATAATAAGGAAAAGCAAATTAAAGACATCGAAAATAATTACCAGAAAAAGGTATTTATTTACACATTTTAAAAGTAAATAAATAAACAAACAAATCCCTTAATAATGATTCTGTATTCTCGTAGATAAAGGAACTCTGTCTTGCGTTTGAAAATGAGAAAAAATGCTCTAAACAAAAAGAACAAGATATCATTGAACACTACAGCCAAACCATGATGTTTGAACAACAAAAATATGAGCACCGCTTTACCCAAATCCATGATAAATTGAGTACATCTTTACTGGACACGCATGATTCACAGTCACAGGATCACATCCTAACAAAAGTGATGGAAGAGGATAAAATAACAGCAACAACAACCGAAGGAGAGCACTCAAATAAATCAACCACATCTTCTGTATTTAAACAGGAAATGGACAGGATCCAACATCGGCAGATGCTAATGCAGTACGAGGCACGTCTTGAAAATCTCATTATCGAGCATCAAATCAACATCCAGGATCTCCAGGATACTTATGGTAACGAAAAAGAGGTCATGGAAATACAATATCAACAACAGCTACACCAGGAACAAGATGAAAAGTCTCAAGTCACTCGCCGGTTAATACATGCAGAAGAAAAGGTGTGTGATCTGCTAGCAGAAAGTGAAATCAACAACAGGAAATTGTGTCGTGCTGAAGAATCCGTAAAGCAAATCGGTAAGAAATGCTCCATCATAAAGAAGGAGGCCCAATCAAAATTAGTAGAGTTGAAAAACGTAAAGTATATAGATACATTTATT
>VCJI01002641.1:36013-54319 GCA_024139395.1 Backusella morwellensis | reverse complement strand
AAAAAAATAAAAAAAAAAAAAAAAAAAAACCTCAATCTGAAGAAGCGGTGTACTCATCATCTTCATGAACAGTATTTTTCCCAAGAAATGGATGGTTTCTATATGCTTTTTACTCGTTATTTGGATGAAAAAGCTAAAGGAAAGAAGCTGTAAGTATCCTGTTTACTACCCCCCTTATTTTAAAGTTTGTATATTAATTCGACTCGCCTCTTTTTTTTTATTTTTTTACTTTTATTTTTATTTCATTTTCAAAAGTGATTGGGATAAGATCCAAACGCCTTCTAATGAGCAAATAGTGCCTTATGCTTCCATCCCAGAGAATACTACCAAAGATGATCTCGGAAAATTGGCCGTATTAAAGTTGAATGGTGGTTTGGGTACCACTATGGGTTGTGTTGGTCCAAAGTCTGCTATTGAAGTGCGTGATGGTATGACCTTTTTGGACTTGAGTGTTCGTCAAATTGAGGTAAATTTAGTGTAGTTGATAAATCAACAAATATATACATTGAAGTTAACATTTTTCTTTTTTTCAATTGTTTTTTAGTACTTGAACAAGAAGAATGATGTCAGTGTACCCTTCATTCTTATGAACTCTTTCAATACTGATGACGATACCAAGCGTATTGTTCAAAAGTATGCTACTCATAATGTAGACATTATAACATTCAACCAAAGCCGTCACCCTCGTATCAAGAAGGAGTCTTTATTGCCTGTGCCCCGTTCACCCTCCTCCCCTATTGAACAATGGTAAGTCAAAAACGGTTCTTTGATGGTGTTTTATTTTTTGGAGTAGATTAAAGAGAGAAACGAAAGAAAAAATATACTTATATAAAACTGGTTTTAGGTATCCTCCTGGACATGGTGATTTGTATGAATCTATCTATAACTCTGGTCTTCTTGATCAATTGATCGAACAAGGCAAAGAATATCTCTTTGTTTCCAATGTTGACAATTTGGGTGCCACTGTTGACTTCAACATTCTTCACCACATGGTCGATACTAATTCCGAGTTTATCATGGAGGTTACTGATAAGACAAAGGCCGATATCAAGGGTGGTACTCTCGTCGATGATGATGGTCAAATACGCTTATTGGAAATTGCCCAAGTACCTGATGAGCACGTTGAAGATTTCAAGTCTATCAAGAAATTCAAGATTTTCAATACTAATAATTTATGGATTAACCTTAAGGCTGTTAAACGTATTATGGATGAAGAAGCCATGGAACTTGAGATTATCGAAAACAACAAGACTACACCTCAAGGTGAAAAGGTGATCCAATTGGAAACAGCTGTTGGTGCTGCCATTAAGCATTTCAGCAATGCACACGGTGTTAATGTTCCCCGTACTCGTTTCTTGCCTGTCAAGTCAACTTCTGATCTTTTCTTGGTTACTTCTAATTTATACTCGCTCATCCATGGTCGACTTGAAGTCAACCCTGATCGTATGTTCAGTAATGTTCCTCTTATTAAATTAGGAGACCACTTCAAGAAGGTCAATGATTTCTTGACTCGCTTCAAAACCATTCCTAAAATATTGGAACTTGACCATTTAACCGTTACTGGTGATGTTAGCTTTGGATCCAAGGTTGAATTTCGTGGTACAGTCATCATTGTTGCTAACCATGGTGAACACATTGATATTCCTTCTGGAACTATTTTGGAAAATAAGGTCGTCACTGGTTGTTTGCGCATACTCGATCATTAAGCTTATTCCCTCAACATATATACTTATTACATCTATATTCTTTAGACAAAACGCTTTAGCCGTTATATAACTATTGTCAAAGAAAATAGACGCAACTTGCATTCCTTTTTGTTTCTTTCATTTTCTCTCAACATTTTATTAAAACATTTTTCAATAAAAATCGATTTGTCTCCCCTTTCTTTTCTAGATCAAGTTTTAAGTTCATTTGATTGCTATTTTCTCAGCAACAACTTTTGCTTTCTTTGTCGTTTTTGTGTATTTTCTAAGAAAATGATATTATTGCAGATAGCAATTGTGGATATTCATTTCATCAAAATTGCATATTTATAAATATAAATTAATTATTCAAATTCACATCAATTATAAATTTTATAAAAAGAATCAAAGTTTATTTTTAAAACACTAGACTAATTATAGAGAGACCATTATTTGTATCACCAGGATTTAAGGATGTGGTGTTCTAAAAATGTTCATAAAATTAATGTTTGAATAATGAACAGTTTATGGTCTTGAAAGTGACTAAAAATATTCTACTGTACTTTTGAAAAGGTGTATTTAGACTCACAGTGAACCTAAAAAAAAATAATCAAAGTAAAGCTTGCTTATCAATGTTAAATTATTCTTATTGTTCTATTGCAATAAAGAAAATCCCAAATTGCTTTTTTTGTAAATATGTTTAAATCAAGAAGAAAGCCATTGACTTTTTAAGAAGTGGCCATGACATTTCGTTTTAAATATTTTAGGTTTTTGTCTCAAGCCTGGGTTTGATAACTACAAGTACATACTATATTGGTGCACGGGATACTTCATTTCTCAAAATAGGTTTTACAAGTATTCTGGATACGAGAATTATTGGTTTTGTTTTTAAAGCATTTTTTTAAAAAAAGGAATCTAACTGAAAAAGTTAGTACGCACAACATTTTTACTTGGAGTTTTCCACTAAGTCACCTTTAACCTATGAGTGTACGTGTGCCTTCTTAAATAATATTAGATCAAGTTATAAATTTCTTTATATGTTAGTCTCCGAAAGCTAGCTTTTTGAAAACAAAGCAGAGCTTTTCGGATAGCTGTCTTCTTTCGACCAGGTGGTTCCGTCATGACATAGACAGTTGAAATACTTCGCCAAGTTTTTTCTACACAATATTAACATGGTCAAATGTTTTATGGCGTTATTATTGCTATGTACTTTCACACTAACAAAAAAAACATTAACAAGATTTAGATTTTAAGAAATAAAGAAGACATACGATGTATACATAATTCGGCGACAGTTTAGCACTATTGTTTTTATTTTATTTTATTTTATTTTATATAAGGACTACATTAAGTCACTTCAAATGTAGTATTATTGTGGGTAGATGTTTTTAATTGTTTAAAAAATATAGAATGAAATACTTGTCATTTAGGAACCTTATGGTCTAAACACAGTTATTTTTTTTTTTTTTGCAATGGCGTGTCGCGTGGTTGTAAGTAGAAAATTCTGGATATTCGGATATTTAAAGTCAAATTACATAATTTTCAACGTAGAAATATAAATAAATCAATAGACATTTGCTATCAGTATTCAATTCATTGTTAATTATTCAACTGATAACTTCATTTTTAGCAAATAGTGAAGTGCTCTCATTTATTCCATTCTCATATTGGAGATATGGTGGTTTCTCTTTAAGAAAAAGATATTAATTATCCTACGTGAAAATAAGAATAAAATTAAATGAGTTAACAAATAAACCTACAATCCGTGTTGTACTCTTGAAATGTGAGAGAATTCGAGCGTTTTCCTTTAAAGTCAATTGGATGTATAACTTGACATCTAAAAAGGAAAATGCACGGGTTGAAATTCTAACAAAGTAAACAAAAATATATTTATGAAAAAGTAAAAAGTCAATCCTCACTCAAGGATCATTGAAGGGCGCAACTAACATGAGTACAAAGTCTACCAAAAAAAAGTAGTAAAAAAATCACCATTCCTGGCCTTGACGGAAATGAGAATAAAAAGAATTAGCATAGTGACACAAATGGTACCTCTCGCGCGAATATTCCATTCTTTTTTTTTTTGGAAGTTTACTTCATTTTTCTAAATAAATCGAAATAGCGAAATAAGAACATATAGGTATCCCCTTCTTTATGCTTACACTTAAAGAAATGAAGTAAAAACATAACAGACGAATTTATAACTAAATGTTTATATACATTGGTGAATTTCTCAATTAAATGATGTTGTAATTTTATGTTATCATGTTGAGTTTCATTTCGGTAAATTTCTTTAATCGATACATATATTTTTTGGGGGAGGGAGAAAGGCTAATCGATTGAAAACTTAGAGATCGAATTTCTGGCTGGCTCATCGTCGATTCATCAGAAAAGAATAGAAATGAACTCAGCAGGACAGATTGGCATTGGTAAATGAATAATCAGATACTGTACATAGTGAATGGATTCTTTGTTAACACTCAACAGATAGACGAATTAGGCATGGCTCAAATTTAATTCTCGTGGCAAAAAAAAAGAGGAAAGAATGAGGGACGAATAAGGATTTTTATCCAATTCTTGATAGTACCCAGTTTTTTTTGCTCATTTCCTTTTAATATTAAAAAAAATAGATAAATAATAGTAGCTTACAAATAAGCTGCTTCACAATGAAAACAATGGTTCTTTTTTTAACCTAACTTCAGATATATTGCGAGACTGATATATAAAGTTCATTTAATTTTGACATAACGAAACTTTATTGAGATACAAAAAAGGAAAGCACGCATGGCTAAAAAAGGAAAATGGCTAAGATGTTACTAATTTTTATTTATTTTATTATGATGAGGGACGATGATCAGAAAATTCAAAATGTATTGTAGATCAAGAGAAAAAGTAAGTGTTTTCTGCCTTTCCTAAAGTGTACTTTCACCGATATGTAAAATCTGATGCCATTTTACGTGCCCAAACTACGAGCTTTCTTCTATTATACAAATACCCTCTTTCCATAATAAAGCTACAATTAAGAATTAATATAAATGAGGTTTTGTTTTTACTCATCAATAGGGCATATTTAAAGTTCAATTATATCATTTTAGGAGGCTGGTGGAAGAAATAATAAAGGAATATCCGGGTTTCACCAGAGAGGATTTTTGTCAAAAAGGATAGCTGTGCCATTCCTTCTTGGTTTGGTTATTCCGGTGAGAATACAGAAAGTAAATAATGTAAATTCTCATGCACAGAGCAGTAATGAATAAAAATAACTCGCCATAGATTTTATTATACTTAATATGAACTGACAAAATAAAAATAAGGGCTGTAAAGAGTATTTGGATTGTTTGAAAAAAGTAATTGTTATTTTGCCATAGATGGAATCCTCATGGTCCTCAAAAGGATAAAACAGTAACCAATCTTCAACGCTGGAGGGGGAGGAGAAAAGGGGGGTGTGTGTAACAAAAAATGGGGGATATGGGGGGGAATGTATGATGATATTTCTCGATTTAATGTGTTTTGTAGTGTTACCTAATTCTAAATTGTAGTACAGAGTATTTTCTTGAAAAAGTATATATAAGACGGATTTTAGATCACCACTTTGATTGTTTAATATCATCATTCCTTCTTATAATTTATTCCACATCTTTACAAAAATGCCAAATTTTCTTTCAAACAACGCTATCAGCAACAGCAATAACAACAACAACAACAGCACACCCAAAGTTAAAAGTTCGAACAACACTGAAGCACCAAAAGCAATTCGCCTTAAAGGATGGCTAATGAAACAAAAGCACGGAAAGGCTAAAACTTGGTTGAAAAGATACTTCGTATTGCATAATGATGAACTTAGATATTACAAAACAAAGGTAATAATCGAAGCAAATCGCATAATATACTAGAACAATATCTAATATTTAATATTTAATTTAGACTGACAACAATACGCTGGCCGTCATTTCTCTTGATCATTACAGTCTTGTACCAAATGCTGAAGCTAGATTATCAATTGATAAGAAGAGCAAGCCCTACACATTTTGCCTTATTTCTGACGATGAAACCAAATATAACTGGCCCGATTATTTTCTTCAAGCAAGCAGTGATGAAGAGCGCCAACTTTGGGTTGACCATATTCAAAAACATGTATCACAGTCAAAGAGCATTCTTGACAAATGGCTTGAACGCTTAGATTTACCTGTAGAAAGTACTCCCGCACTTCCTAACAACTCAAACGTAAACAACTCCGTTCCTTACATCTCAACAGAACCAGAGTATTCGTTTCGGCTACAGAATAAAAAGAATGCTTCAAGTACTACGTTGCCCTCTCCACCACCATGCAAAAGAGTCCGCCACTTCAGCAAATCACTGGAGACAATAACTACTTATAAGACAACTAACTATGATAAAGATCTTCCCGAATCTCACCGTGATAAAGAACTCCCTCTATCTCCTTGTGATAAAGAGTTACCGTTGACTCCTACAGAACCTCTTTCACCTATTGAACCTCTTTCACCCACAAAGATTATTTCAAGCCGATTTTTTTTCTGGAATCGTTCAAAGAACTTTGACTCTTCTGAATCGGTTAATGACTTTGAACTTAACAAGGATTTGCCGCCAATGCCGGTCGTTGCTGCTCCCGAGTCACATATCATCGATCCTAGAGAGTTTGATAATGAAGAAAACTTTTTTCATGTTATGAAAGATGTCCACTCATACAAGACAGTTGCTTGCTAAAATTCTTAAACGTATAGAAGTTTAAATTCATTTAGTTATCTTATTTATGTAAAAATTTACCTCAGTCATTCCCTTCTTATTAGCAATTATACTTTTGCTTAATATTTATACCCTACCTGTACTTTGCTTTTCTGTAAACTAATAAAACCTGTATTATTCCATTTTTTTATTAAAAAATATTTTGTTGACTTTCAGTTTAATTGTTTAATTCTGATACATAGTTGTATAGAAATATACCCCAGCAAATGTGTTATTTATGAGGATAAGTTGACGTTTCGTCAGTCTATTAATGGATGTAAGCATTTAACATCAATTATATTAATGCCTTTAGAATAATATAGGAGTAGTCCATGCTAGAAGAAATAGACATATATATCCACACAGGACAAGAAAGGTAAAAAAATAAAATCTCCTAATTGGGACACTCGTTTTAAAAATAAAACCTGAACTGTCTTTTTCAGTAAATCAAAAGTTAAAGGATTAAATATAATTATGATAAGCTCTACTAAATTTAACAGGTATTACCATTACAGATATGTTAGAGCTACTTATCTTTTTACTTATCATTATCAACTTACTATGAGAGAAAAAAACATTTTAATTGAAGATAATATATTTCAACTTTTTCTACAGATACACTTATTTTGAAAAACAAATGGATTGATCATTTATCACTACCACTAGCATGAAATTAATATAATAAACTGAAAAACCTAAGCTATTCAACATTGACTTATATTGAAGCAACCCTGTAGACATAGAAGCTTGGCTATCATCTCTTTTAGCTGATTCGCTCTCCGCTTTTATTTGACCAAAAGAGAACACATGGCGCTTTGTTTCGTCAGATATGGAAATACTACAGGATAAAATTATATATATATACCTCTAAGATTGAGCACTGTAATGGTTTGACAGGAACTTTTCTCAACTTTTGTAATTGATCCTATAGTATTTATAAGTATTCGTAATATTGCCTGCCTTGTTAAAAAGACGAGCAAGATAAGATTACCAAACCCCTAAGTACAGTTATTAACTTCGATTTACACGTGGCAATTTTATTAATAATACTTTTAATGATTGAAATGATATTAATTTTTCATGATCCCGTACTTTTTGATGGGGTTCTGTTATTCTTCTTTTTTTTCCCAGTACAAGACGCCCAGTCAACTCATTTCTGATTTTGCCAATGATCATTATCGCTTTCTCCAATACTTTAAACGTATACTAGAACGCTATTTATACTGAAATCGCAATGTTTAAAAGAAATGTCCATTTAAGTCTGGTGATGATAAGGAGCTATGATCGTGATAGTTTAAAGATTTTTAATACTATTGATCGATCGCAGTTTATTATTGGCTGTAAGGCCGCATAAAAACCTTACTCTTAAATGGTAAATTTTTAGAGAGTCTTGAAATAACTAGAGAGTCTTGATTATAATTTAACGTACGTATTAATGCTTTTGCTACTTCATAATAAAAGACTAATTAATATGAGTAGATGTAGTTTGGTTTAACATGACATATTTAGAATTTTGGATACTATGATCTTAATCGGCTGTGTCAGCAGCGCTTAACCAATTGAATAATAATACATGGCTATTTTTTCCGGGGGTTTCGATATGCCCGAATTTCATGGATGCCTTTGTTTTTAGCAGACTTAAAAAACTGACGGGAAGATCAGAATATGTTACTCGAAAAATCCTTGTTTATATCTTTTCTTATATTAAGGTGCCACAAAAGACGATATTTACACTTGAAAAAAAGTAAAACAAAACCTGTTTTTAATCGTTTTTTTAATCAGAAGCATTTGCTATTTGGATGACAAAACCACATCATTTATTTATTTATTTATTCTTTTCTAAATGAATAGCAAGGGTAGTGAGTAAATGAATTAAAAATTTTTACAATGTGCGAAAAAATATAAGACAATAGATAAACAAAAAAAAAGTACAGCGTGTTAGGATAAATAAGCTATACACAACATGATAAAAAAACAATTAAATCAAGTTTTGCTTGAATTAAGTGAACTAATTTAGGACTTGGGGGCTTCCTTGTAAGACAAGGCATGCTCCTCACCCATGGCAGAGACAACAGAAACAATGAGTTCATCACCATTCTCGAAAGCCTCCTCCATCTTCTCACCAAGTTCACCTTCAGGGAGCTTAACATCATCCTTGGTGGAACCATCCTGGAGCATCAAAGAAAGGAAACCATCATCAATGTTAATAAGTGCATAATCTTGACGATTGACATTAGGAACATCCATGTTGTGAGTGGAGGGAGAGAGGTCTTCGTACTTTCTATTAAATAATATTATGGTGAGTAAATTCGCTTTTTCATGTATAAAACACATAGAAGAAATATATACTTACTTGCCAGTGAAGATGTCGATACCAACCAAGTTAACCTTGGCGTGACCGTGCTTACCAGTCTTGGAGGTAGACATGTCTACGATCTTACAAGGTCTACCCTTGATGACAACATGACCGTTCTTTCTCAAAGCAGAACATTGCATGGGGAAGGTCTTGGAAGCTCCAGCATCAACAGACTCAAAGGTGTGTTCTTCGTCAGCCATATCTACATGAAAAAAATAGCGAAGAGTGAGGAAAATAGTTCGATGCAACTGCTAACAGTTATTAAGAGGGGGTTACTTACTGTATTTATTATTAGTTTATAAGTTAAAGTAAAAGAAGAAGAAGAAGAAAAAATGGATATGGTTTTACATTTCTCGTTTTATATTTTTTCGAATGGATTGGTTCCGGTATGAGTTTTTTTTTTCTAAAAAAACTTTACAAAAAAACAAAAGTTATTTTAAGACGGAGCCAATAAGCTTTTTGTTTTCATTTTTTATCATTATCATTCGGGGTGTAATGAAGACCTTTTGATCCAGTTTTGTCTTTTATAAAATACTTTTTAAATACGCCAATCGTGGTTTTAGGGATTTTTATTTTGCATAAGTTGAATCAGTTTCAAGTTACTACTATTGTCATTGTTATTATAAATATCGGGAAAGCGATCATTTAAAAAGATGAACAAGTGTTTTGTAATTAATTTATCTGTTCCAGATTGTCTGTGTTGATCTAATTAAAAAAATATTTAAAATGATATTAAATAAAGAAAATACAAAAATGAGACGAATAAAATCCATTATTTTTATACAACTTAAAACTACTAGGAGTGTCAGTGGTGCACTGCGCTAAAAGTAAAATGCATTGCTGTTGTGACTTAAATCAGTACTGACACGGCTTACCAAAATAGAAAGAACCAACACAGATCCGCCGTAATGCATTATTATAATAACAGTGATGAAGATTAATAATATGTGTTTATCCCTTTGAAAAAGACTTAGTTATATTACTGAATAAAGCGTATATATGCTATTACCATAATGTACGTCTCTCTCACTCACTTCTCTCTATTTTAGAAAACTCATCAATGTTTTTTTTTTAAAAAACAAAGGTTTTGGTTTGAATTTTCTGGCGGAGATAGATTAAGGTTGATTCATACTTTTTTTTTACAATACCCCCAACAAATGAGGACTCATTAAAAATTAGACGCGTCTTACACCCTTTCATTGTCACTCCTGTCAAAAACGTGTGCTACCATGCGCATTTTGTGTAATTGAAATAAGCATTTGCCAAAAATTCAGCTTCATCTTATTATTTCACTTTTTTCTCTTTTAATAAAAAAAGAAAGAAAATTGCAAATGCTGTTTTTGTATATTTGGCGCGCTATGAATATTGAGAAAGAGAGTCTCCAACGGACTATTTTAATACAATGTAAAATGGAAACCTTTTTTAATTTTTTTCAATTGTCACAAAAAAGGTGGGTTAATGCTTTCAAAATGCATTTCAATTTCAAGATTATTAGATCAGTGGAGTATTCTGCCCAAATTTCACCTAATATCAAAATTCACAATTGCAAAAGTAACAATATATTTTTGCGAAATAGATGATAACCGGTAAATTAAACTGGGTTAAAGTTCTATCACTATCTGGAGTTACTTTTGAGTAATGTGTATGCTTTAAACACAAATCTCAGATGCACTGTGGGGTTACCCGCACTTTGTGTTTTAATAAGGTCACTATCGTTTTTTAACTATCTATATAACTTTCCCAGCAGACAATTCTTATTAGTACACCTAATCCAGAAAATATTGGTGCTGCTCAAAAATTAATCTGTATATTTCGTATTGTAAAGAATGACGAATTATCTCGAGTAACACTAATATTTTCTGGATTAGGTGTATTATTAAAAAAAAGCTAATTATTACAGATAAACGGCTTAGAAAAATATAAAATATGTTTTTTATTTTCATGTATATATATGGATAGACATTTATAGAATCAAGTAATATAAGATATAATGGAACAAAATGATACACCTGTGATAGATTACACAATCACAAGAAAAGGGAGAGCACGCTATTTATGGCGCAAAGAGCCAATGAAACTATCATCATCGGCCAAAGAACTTGTAAAAGAAGACGCCTTTGAGAAGTCTTGAAAGTAACCACTATCATGAGGGTCCCTTGGTTTTGATTTGATTTCATCGATTCTAGATTGAAGGCGTTTTATATTAACATTATAATCTCCTTGTATAGATTTCCAAGTGTGCTCTTTTCCAAAAGGCAATTCAATAGTGAGTGTTTTCCACTCTGCTTTTGATTTACGCCAATAGGTAGCCTGCACTGCTGTGAATTCTTCGACAATAATATTAAAGTAATTATTTGCGAGATTTAAGAATACAGGGAGTTCTTCCAAAAGCTGTGCATTAAGTGAAACGTAAACCTCGGCCGATTGCTGGAGTGCCTTATCAGGTACTTCTCCTTTGGCTACTAAATGACGGGCTCTGTCATAGTCCATTAATTTGCGGTTACGTTTCTGTATAATTTGAGTTGGATTTTTAAATAACTTCAAGTACAACTCTATTCTGTTATATACAGCTCCTTGTAGCAAGTTATCCTAAATGAGGAGAAGATAAATTAGAGTTTTTTTTTGTGCAAGGTAAATAAATATTAACGATGGTATTACCATTGTATTTGCTTCCAATTGTGACACCAGTTTCTTAAATGCGCGCATACTTCTTAAGCCGATACCATCTGAATCCCCGTAAACAGATTCAAGACCTTGGACCAACTCTGATAGAGCTTGGACGTGTAGTTTGACTTGGCGTCCCCAATCTTGAACAGCTCTCTCGAATTGCCTTGCTTTCTCCTGCTTGCTCTCAAATTGTTTATAAAGGTCATCAAACATAGCATCGTGTGTGGTTGATGCTTGCTTTTTACGATGTACTCTTCTTGTAAAGCGTTTATTAAGACCCTGACTAAGTTATATTGTATTTAATTAGTCTTTTTCAAAGTTTAAATATATTCCCCTATATCAAAATAAAACTTACACAACCTAATTGTACGAATAAAAATGAATAAGTATGGTTATTATAGGCATTATATATGTATAAAACTTACATTTCGATCCACTCGTTTCTTTTCTCCAATAAGCTGTTCAATCAATTCTTTCCTTCTCTTGATTTCATTTATATGGTCAGCTACATGTTGGATTCCATTTGCTGCCGAAACCAATCGTTCATAATCTGGATGAGTTTCAGGTGTAAGTTGCACAATTTCCTAAATACGATTATTAGTGTCTCCCTTTATCCAGCAAAAAAAAAGTGCACTCACCCGTAAAAGTAAGGGGTATTTGAGAATTCTTTGGACTGGCTTGATCAACAAACTGGGTAAGTCCCAGCACATGGTACGGCCTTGCATACTCTCTTTACATTTCTAAAGTAAAAATTAGTTTATTTGGTTTTCGTCAATAAAACATGAATTCTCTGTTTTTTTAAGAAAAGGTGCGTGAAACATACTGTGAAAAAAGCTTGTGCAGAAGGACGTGCATTCAATTCTTGTATTCTACATAAAGCGTCTTCATGTCTTTTGCAATAATCACCATATATCTGATCCATATTGGACATCTGTATGTACGAGAAGGTAAAGTTAGTATTTATAGATTCATGCATTTATTCCAATATTAGTTTCTTACCATCTTGTTAAATAGGGTTCCAATAGTACTTGATGCTGTATTATTTTCCTTCCCATTACTATCTTCTGAAATAGTAAGATCATGATTACAAGCGGTTTCCAACCCAACTACAAATTCCTTCTCAAATGCAATGATGTCAAGCAAATTGATAAATATCTGTTTGATTTCTGATTTGGAAAATGTCTCAAAAGAAGGCTCGTAATAGATTTCATAAACAAGTTCCATATCGGCCTGATAACTTTTTTCTGTAAATAAGAGTTCCTGGATAACTCGAGCACGTTTATTTGTACATGTACGGATTGATGATGCTAATGTCACATTGGAACTGTTATTATCATTACCACTATTGAGACCAAGTGTGATCATGGAAGTAGAGGAAGGCGTATTATTGTTTGGTAGTGAAAGTGGTGGTGGTGCGAACCACTGTGCAAAATGTGAGTAGTGCCATGTACGCTTAGATACGGTTGACTGGTTACTGATGGTGGTGGTAGATATCGATGATTGTGTAGATAATGATGCAATGCTGGTACCTGTAGTTGAACGTTTGATAGTAGAAGGAATTGCAAGCGAAGGCGATGATGTAGAATTGGGAACAGACGGAGCAGATCGACGTTCATTAGTGCTATGATGCTGATGATGATGTTGATGATAATTATGATGAAAGTGACCATTGCTACTATAATTATTATTTGAGGAGGAACAAGGGGAAATGTTATGCATTGACATAGCCTCGGGTAACTCCAGTAATTTATTTCCTAATGGTTGTGTTGCTTGTTGCGACGATTGTAGCAGCTGTGGTTTTGGTTGCGGCGAGATAGGAGACGAAGGTGAATCAGTTTTACTTTTTTCTTCTTCTTCTACTTCTTCAATTGTTCTTGGCGTTGATGGAGCTGCTGCTGTTGCTGTTTGTGATGATCTCATGCAGATGCTAGACGCCGCGGGGATAATTTGACTGACGGGTTCCCCTTTTTTCTCACATTGTGCTAACCTTTGACTTAATTCATTTACAAACGAGCCCGTTCTGGGGACAGACCGAATGGAAAGGGCAGTAGGCTGAATAGTGTTATTATTTGTTTCAGCCTTGCAATGGCTCAACTTGTCTTGATAATTTTCATCCTTCTCACTTTCATTGTCGCTGTTGCTTTCGTTATGATAATTATTTAAGGTTTCGTCATCATCATTAATAATATCGTCTTCCTCATCATCGTCATCATCCTCTTCTTCTATACTACTATCACTTGACCAAAGTAATGGTGCTGTTCTTGAATTGGGTATATCAAAGTTAAACTGTTGCTTTTTTATAGGAAGATGGTTGTGATGATGTTCAGCCAACTCGTTTAAGTTTTGGGATACTGTGATTAATCTTTTTGGCATAGTGTTTGATCTTTTGTTGTTATTGTGAGGACTGCTCGAGTATATCTTGTGATCACGATTCTATTGATATATTTTGTTAGAATTTTATTTTTACTGCTACTAAGCATATATAGATTTATTTATTTTTATCTGTGTATATGTGATCTCCTGTTACCATTATTGCATCGGTACTACTACTATTATTATTGTTGTTCTTATTATTAACTTTTCTATGGTAGTTGTTGTTATTATTATTGCTATCATGGTATTGGAATTTTGCGCGAAGAGCTTGAAATGAAATATGATCTACTGCCAATATATGTTTGCGCTCAGTCGTTGTTGGTTCCACCATTTAAAATTTTGATTTATGTTTAAGTATAAGTAAAATTAGATAAAATATACAAAATGATGTATATATATAATGGTGATAAAGGTAAAAGGAGAGGTATATAAGAGAGAAAAGAGAAAGAAACAAATAAAGAGTTAATATTTAAGTTGAATGTATACTATATATAAAAATGATTATAAAAACAGGGAGCAAAAAGCCAAAAAAGTAAGGAGGGATTGAGGAAGACCTGCTTGGTCTATTTTGACATCTGTAACACATTTTTACTTGCAGTTATTTCTGCTCAAAGTCATTGCTAATGCTATTTACAGCTGTTGTTATTGCAATATCATTAAAATAAACGTAAATAAATGAGGCGATATGATAATATATAAATGTTTATATTCTTTTCTGGTGGTATTTTTTATAATAATAGCAGTAATAGCGATAAAATGAGAAAGTGAATGGAATTTGTTAGTCTAGTTCCAAATTACCTGGTTCAGCAATACAATAGAAATAGATAATGTTTATTAAATCACATGATTGTTTGATGAACTTGGTCAACTCTCGAAGAATATGGTTCAATTCAATAAAAACAGGAGTATGAGGAAGAAAAGAAAAACCTCGAGATAATTATGAATAAAAAATCAAAGATAAAAGGAGGTACGTTATCATTTTATTATTTTCTATAATATCACCATTCTAATGAAATTTCCTCGATAGAGAAAGGAGCAGATTTTTATAAAAAGAAGTAAGTGTTTTCCATGATCGATCTAAATAATTATAAAATAAGGTATAATTATTTTAATGTGTCATTGAAGCGATACATGTAAAGCTTGTTTTTAGTCCAGTTGAGTAATCTTGACATTGTTGATCAATCAGTCAAGTCAAATTAGGATAAGGTGTATATGAACTTTTTCGACACAACAAATGTTTAAATACTTGAAGTCAATTCCCCACGTGTGCTAGAAAATTCTTAAACCTAAATTGACTATGTTTTCTTGCATGTCCCAAGCTGTGGTGTTTACTCTTAGTTAAAGTGCATTATTTCGATTCCATAGTAAACGCCTATTTATACTAATTTAACATTAATATTATCGTGTCATTAGAGATGAAAAAACACTGTTGAATGTAAAAGTAAATAAAGAAGCATAAGCCGACGACAATACAGAACATAATATAACATGGACAGTTTGAGGAATCATTATTTATATATATATATACATATAATCTATTATTATAATATTATATTATTATTACAACATAGATATTATCATAATAATGAATTAAATAAATTATCCGTCAAGGAAATAAGTCGATAAAAAGGTAAAGGTAATAAACATTCAAGGAGTATATATATTTATATAAATATATATAATCGACAAACCATTATATTTCATTAAGCCTTAAAGCTTGTTCGTTTCTATTAACGGAAAAGCTGTTATAAACACAAAAGTGTACATCTGTGCTCCTCTGATATATAATCACATGTGTTTGTCTTTAAAGAAAGTAATGTGAACGAATCATGCGTTGATCTTTAATGTGCATATATTGGGTGATTAAGCATACAGTCAGGCTTATGGAATTTGGCGTTTTCTCAAAAATAATTGGCCGTAAGTCATAGATAAATATCCACTTTAGAAAAAACAAATATTACGAGTTTAGTTATTTTTGTCACAACTTGCTGTATTATATGGGCTTTCAGTGTTATTTTCCACTTTTCCTAGTGACTGCTATTTTCGATTTTTGGACAAAATTAAAAGGGCGTTTTTGCGAAAGAAGGAAAAAGGAACATCACTTCTGGATATCGTTACATACGCTACACTTTTCACGACAAATTCCATTAGAGTGACGTCAATGTAATATCTAAGCCCAACTTTGCTTAAATGCATTTTTTTATTTCATTCAAGAAGGATTGTGGTTTTATCATTCTCTGTGTTAGTACTATGCGCTCTTTTTTTGTACCTCAAATAATGATAACGATAAACTAGGATGCTGTCAATTCCATACTTAAGCTTCAAATGATCATAGTACTGGGTCACTGATTGCTATAAAATGAGCATGCTTTTCATAGAGCATGTTGTTGCCTTTTACAAAAGAGGTAACTGTTCATTAATAGTAAGGAGAGAACGATGGTTTGATTGCTATTTATCAAAGGAAAGATTATGTGGCTCATTTTGATTGTGCAGGGTAAATAATAAAAGACGGAAAAAATTGGTTTTGTTTATCTCTCTCTCTTTTTCTCTTTCTTCACTTCACTTTACTCACAATGTTCAACAAAAAACGCACTTGCTTACTCCCAGTGGGGGTGGTATCAGTTATCTCCAAATATGGTAAGTTGCATATAATAATATATAAACTGGTACTTATACTTACTTTTACTATTATTATTATTATTATTATTATTATTATTATCTATAGTTAACCATCACTCTTCATGTTCTACTTGTATTATTTGTGGCAAAAATCAAAATGAATCCATGAACGGAAATCAACAGGGCATCACTCCATCTGAGCTCATGTCACTTTGGCTCTTTTCAAAAATGTGAGAACAATATCATGCTCATATTATACCTTTATTATTTTTTTTTAACGCCGTCACTCTAATTTAATTTGTAATGAAAATTATAGTGCATGTAACGATATCCTAGGTAGAAACCCGTTCAAATTCGACCGAAAACCGACTTTTTACGTTCAAATCTCAGAGATAAGTTCAAGTTCAACCGGGAACCGTACAGTCCAGTTAAATTTCATTTTTGGTTCAAATTCAACTGTACCTATTTGCCCCGGTGAAAAGGTAAAATTTGAATTTTCTTTATTTTTTTAGCTCCATTTTCGTTAATGTTATTTTACTAGACAACATTCAGAGCGATTTACGATGCTATGGATAGTGTGCCTGCGGACCCAGTTAATAATAAAGAATATTGGTTCAAAAATAGCATAATTAATTATGCTATGCTCTTAATCAATGGTCCTACTATGATACCGATTAAATCTGAAGAAGATCTTTTATATGATGCTTATAATTTCATCATAACCAGTAAACAACTAAGCAATACTAATAATGAAAAGTAAGTCATGTATAGCATTGGTATTATGAGAGAAGAAGCTGTCTTGATTAATATGAACATTTTGATTTTATAAATAGAAAAACAGAAAGTACTGCATCCTCTGGAGAAATTAACAAAGATCGACTGATTGGATCATTAAGCAAAATCAACAGGAAGATAGCAGCCGATCATGCTGATTTAGTCTTCAAATATTTGACACATGAACTTGGATGTGTTGAAATTGGCATGTATAACAAAGGTCCAACAAGAACAAAAGAACTACAAGAGTTTAAGATCAAAACTCCAATAATGTTAAAAAGTTTTATTTTACACCTTGTTAAAGATTATAAAACTATGCCCAACAACTTAAAAGTCATTGCATTTGTAATCAGTGGTAAAATATATAAAAAAAAGATGTTTTTGTTCATATTAATTTATCTCTTTCTTTGACAGGAATGTATATCTCTGCTCAAGTAATGACTTGCAATAAAGAATCCGTTGTCCTGGTAGGAACATCTCAACAGTACCATATGCCAGAATCCCCCGCTGAAGTTCCTAAACTATTGCCACCTGTGCTAAAGCTGATATACAATTGTGCCATGACCATCAAAATTACTACTAGTCATTTGAAAGCTATCTCTTCCTCTGTCTCCCTTGATGAAGACTCTGAAGTGTATATCCCTCCTTGTTTTGCTGGTAGTAATAACAAAAGAACCTATGTAGTTGCTTTCAGTGACTAGTATGAATCTTGCCTTTTTTCAAGTAAAAATATAAGTTTAGTTATAATTAAAATTATTTTATTAAATGAGTGTAATTTATTATGATACTTCTTCAAGATGAATGGCAAAGTCTCTCTTCGCTTCAAGGCATTAAGCTTCTAATAACAGGAGTAACCACAAGAAGGTGGAGACTATATACTCCCAAACCCCAGACCCTAAAATGCCTCCTGTCGAACTACTTCTGGTGTACGAAGAACCAGTAAAGTAAAACGCAGCAGCCAAACCTCATCCAACCATCTCTCATCATGCTACCACTGGAGTACCGGAGCAACATCCAATTATCACATAACAAATAGAAAGAGACGCCCCCCCAGAACCTAAACTCATTCTATTCATGCTACCACTGGAGTACCAAAAC